>JBBPCS010000435.1:0-11359 GCA_037974645.1 Hollardia meadi | reverse complement strand
AAACTCTGGACTACCTACCGCCCAAGTTGCCCACCTATTATCTCTAGCAGCCCACCCTAATAAAGTAGGCTAAAACCCTGATCAAATACGTAATTTCCCTATTACCGCCACGACTGTTGAATCTTTCTCTTAGTATAATGACATTATTAAACTGTAATATTGCCAGACAAATGTTCCGTACTGCAGACAGGGTTTTTATATTTAAAAAACTATTTACAAACTGTATCACCACACAGAAGGAAACATGCATCTACTCAGGGTAGAAAGGCACGTACTCGTGTCAGAGCAGAATGTAGCTGTAATGTTAGCCAGCTTAGTTAGCTAGCCTCTCATCCATGAGTAGATGCACGCTTCCTTCTGCGCGGTCAATCAGAAAGAAAAGACACACTGCTGTTGAGTTTTACAAATGTATTTTTTGGCTCTCTGAGCACCACAAGCAAAGTGGTCCATTATATTTGAGAGAAGGCAGACATCTCTGCAGCTGATATCTCCAAAACTCAGCACCTCACAACAAAACAATCTAGATGGATAAACAGCACTGCAGGTAAAAGGAGAAATATGTATTTTTGATTTTGGGGTGAACTGTCCCTTTAAGAACTGATTTTTAACACTGGCTTTTAGTGTGCTACTGCTGAGTGCTACACTCACAATAAAAGCATCAGAATAAAGTAACCCACAAGACAGTGGACTAGGACAGATAAACTGAAAGTACTGTAGTTTTGTCACCTCTCACAAGGTGTAGTTCACAGGGAAAACACACTTGTAAAAAAACAAAACTGTACTTCCTCATTGCTCAAGCTGATCACAGGGTTCATCAGTGAATGTCTTTTTTTGTTTTTAGGGAACTGAAATGGACTCACACAGACACACAAAGGCCCACGCGAAACTCCTACTCCTGGTAAACTCCCACAATTAGTTAAAGGTGATACGTACTGACACGTCATAGTTGATTGATGGAGCTCTGGGTCTTTCCCCGGCTGCTCCTGAACCGTATAAATGTGGCAGCAGGTTCACACAGCAGAGAACACAGGCTGGTACAGCTCGACTGACACAGACACCATACTGCACACACACCGTGAAGGGAACACACACACGCTTCAGGATGGCTGCTTCTCGTCTCGCTCTGACCGTGCTTGTGCTGCTGCTGGCTGTGGTCACTCTGACTGAAGGTAAGAAGGAGTTTGACAGCAATTCATTCAATCAGTGTGTGAGAGAGAGAGGAAGACACGTAATGGTATATTTTAGAACTGATCAGTGTGTGTGTGTGTGTGTGTGTGTAGGACGTTACCCAGCAGGAAAAGTTTTTTCCAATAGAGAAAAATGAAACAAATCACATGGTTCCACGTGGATTTAGGGATCCCACACATTTAAAGGGTCTTTAGCCTCTTTGAGCTCATTGTTTTGGTGTCTTGGGTCTCATTTCCAGCAGCATCAGGCAGCTCTGATAAACTGACTGTACACTGTTCACCTGCCGAGCTGTCTGGGTAGACGAAAACAGCTAAAAACAACCGTGAATATTGGACTTTAACTGATCATTTGAACAGAAATATGACTCAAATGAATGTCAGTGTTTGCCTGATGTGTAAATGGGCAAATGCTTGTTAAAATATTAGCCAGAACAACTTTCTAAGGGTATAATATGTCTTGCTCTCCAACACTCTGAGTGGCCAAAAAACCATGAAAGGTTGAGAAGCCCTGTTTTCATGTATACTAATTGCAAAGGACTTGTTCCAATCAATAAAATATCATTTAAATGGGGGTTTTTTTATTTTGTTTTTTTATCATATTAACAGCTTACTTTCTAAACAGCAGAGTAACACATCAAAATCCCCAAATTTTCCCTTTCACAATGGAACAACTGAGCAATGGCACACTCTCTTCAAAACAGTATCTCACACAGGGCGCACAGGAAATTAAAAAGGGAACAAAACAGGAACAAGAAGTCTGTGTGTTTGTTGTAAGTTGTTCATTGTGCGTGTTTGTCTGTCTGTAGGTCTGCGTGGCGCTGGACCAAAGAAATGCTGCTTACGTTTCAATAAGAAGCCGGTGCATAAAGACAGAGTGGTAAGCTACACCAGGACCAGCCAGCAGTGCCTGTACCCTGCTGTCTTGTAAGTACACAAACTTAAAAAGATGTATTACCAGCATCATTGTTTCTGCACATAGATGCACTGAAGCTGACTGTCTTCTCTGTGTCTGTGTGTGTCTTCAGTCTGAAGACAGTGGAAGGGAATCGGCTGTGTGCCAGACCTTCAGACGCTTGGGTGAAGAAGCTCATCAGTTACCTGGACGCCAAATCTGTCCGTGCTGGGGAGACGTCCAACCTGTAACCGTGGCTGGAGCATGTCCACCATCAGAGCCCGCCAAACGTGGCCAGTTAGTGTAACTTTTAAAGAAGCGTTGACAACAAATATGTTACTGTCTCCACCTTAAGGTCTGCAAGGGGTGAGCATAAGCTAAATATCAGTTTTCTGTCGATCTATATGCAAAATGTGTAGTGGAACATTTACATACATTGCATGTTGACTTTTCTGCCCCGCATGGGTAAAAAATATATGCCTGACATTCTTTTAATATAGATATTTACACAAGATGTTTTACATTTTGTACATTTCTGATTTAAGTTTTATTTTAGCATATTTAACAATTGGTACATTGTTGCTAAATACAACACTCAAAGTCTGACCGTCAGCACTGTGAACTACTGTTGCATTGTAAGTTGAATTGACTTCATTCACTGTAAAAGAGCAATGCCTCCCAACTCCACCTGATGTCATAAGTAGAGTATAAGCTAGGTGTTACCTCACTATTTCTACAATGACCCACTGTGAGCTCTTTGTCTTGTTTTTTATATGAAGTAAAGTGATGATTTTACTATTTACAGCCATGTTTGTAACTCACAATTTCACAAAAACAAACAAACAATGTATTTATATGCTTTTGCTATTAATTTGATTCTCTTGAATTAAAGCGAGACAATATGTCAATGTTGGTTTTGTGGTTCTCTTGCCTCATGTTAGGGGTCTAGTTTTCACATATACTGGTGTTTATGTAATTCCCCTTTTAATATTACATAAGCTACTGTGTGGAACCATCAATGCTGAATTTTGAGACATACACATAAATACGAGGAGCTGTGAAATAGCTTGACGCTCATCTTTCATCAAATTATTATTGTGCATCTGATCTTTGCACCTTTCTTTTCAATGCCAAGGTCTTTTTAGCTGCTCCTCAGCTTCCAGCTTTAGATGTGCAGGATTCTTTATCTCTCTCATGCAAGATGAGAGAGAGATCTCTGTCTCAGCAGGACTGAAGCTGAAGTAATGAGTTTTTAACTTCTCAACCAAAGCTTTTCTTTTTTTTAAAAAAGCCAGACCGTGTAACTTTTGGAAGAAGAAATACCACATTCATCTTCTTACAGACGAAAAGCTGAATTCTTGAGCAATAAAACACAGTCTTACTCTTGCTCAGTTCAATACACTCAGGGGATTTGGTGCTAAAGCCTGAGTTGGTCTGGTATCACCAGTAGCTTATGGAGGCTAGTGTTAGCAAGTTAGCAAACTTTATTTAGACCTATTTCTGTGTAGTTAGTGTACAGTTTGACTGCATGTGACCATTTAAGTTTATTCTGTAATTGCTTCTTGTGTAGTCACAGTCTTGAACCCCTAAAAAGAAAAGAAATTTATCATTGCTTTGTGTGATGGCCAAATACATAGCATATGACTCAACAGTTTTACTATGATCAGGTCGGGACATATTGTATATTTCACCCCATACAGTGTTACATGTACAGTATTTCAATATTTGAAATTAACAGTGAAAAAACATATGCATATGTTATACATATGTTATTTAGTGACTGCACATATTATATTTTAAACATGTGATATTCATACAGCATGTAAAGATTCAGATTCATATTTGCTAAAAATGTCTTCCAGACTACAAATAGTCCCAACAAATAAAAAAAAAAAGCTCTTTGCGAAGGCACCTACAGTTGGACTACAGCTCAGGAGATGTGTAGATATAAGTAAAATAAGGTAACTGCCTGGATTTGTCAAGAGATCTGCTGAAACTTCTGATGGTAGTTCCTTTGTTTGCCACTAGAGTGAGGTAATTGACTAGTGAATGTCATATCCAAGCCACTTCAAGTGCATGTAATTCCTTTTTGGGCCAATATTATTATTATTATGTCTGATAAATAAATTTCTGTACGTTGTGAAATCATCTCCTCAGAATCAGAATGGTTACAAAGGCTCCCCTAATATATTTTGATAAGCCTATTTTTCAGAGAAGGCCTGCAATTTGTTTCATTACAGAAGAGGATTAGGGCCACGTGAACATTTTTTTGAGTTCTGACTTTAGTCTAAGAATTCTGACTTTAATCTCAGAATTCTAACTTTAATCTCAGAATTCTGACTCTTTTTTTATCAGAATTTTGACTTTATTCTCAGAATTCTGACTTTAATCTAAGAATTTTTTGAAAAAAGTCAGAACCCCAAAAACATTTTCGCATTTGCCCCTTACTCAAATACATTTTTCACATGTGGCCCTAACTCTCTTCCTTAGAATTTAAATACTTTGCATTAAAATCCCAAGATTTGGACCTAAATCAATTCATAAGACTACTAAATACCTAATTGCTATTCAGCTGAAAAAAACTGGTTTAGGTTTTCACTCTAATTAATTAGTCTGCAAAAGGTCACAATGTGATTGGTTCCACTACCTATTTCCATCACCTATGACAGTCATAGGGTTATGTACTGTAAGAATGGCGGAAAAGAGAAAGAAATCATGTTTTGTGTTAAAATAATTTAGATCCACAGTGAGCAAACCCCAGTCACCCTGGTGAAAGTTGTGTCATTACCCCACCAATTCATCCCGAGCTTGGTACACAGCCTTCACTTACTGGTACTTACATACTTATGTACACAATTTGAGTGATATAATTCCATGACAGACATACTCATTTTAGCCCAAACCATGATCTTTTCCTAAACCTAACCAAGTGCCTTAACCTAATCAAACCACCATTTCACAACGTTAAAGGAGTAGTTCACCCAAAAATGAAAATTCAGTCACTATCTATTCACTCCCATGTTACTGGACAGTCGAGTGAAGTTTCTTCATCCACAAAACACTTCTGGAGCTTCACAAACAGCATTGCAACATTCTCCTAAACAACTGAAATATATGGAGACTCAGAATTCTGAGAAAAAAGTCAGACCTCAAAAATTTCCCATTTGGCCTTTAGTCAAATACATTTTTCCCTAATCCTCTTCCGTAGTTTCATTCATTTTTTTTGTCAGTTTAAACAATTACAAAACATCTGTCTAACTTGATACACTTTGGTATGGCGAAATTAATGTCAGGTGGCATTTAACATGTTGTCGGTTGTTGGTTATTGTTTAGTAGCGATATTCACAACAGTCTTTGAAGGCAGCCAATTTTAGCCTCCAGCACACGAAGGCCTCACGCGCACTATCGGAGGCCAATCACATCCGTGTTTGACCAATGGGAAGGCGGATTCAGGTCTCCCTACAGGTGCATTAAGCTGGCCAGATACAGCCGGTGGCAGACCGGAAATGTCTGCATTTGCTTTCAAATGATTTGTGATAAGGTACTTTCTTTTATTGCTCTTCTCTGAAAAGTTTAAGTATGATGCTGACGGGTTTTTTGTACATATTTAAAGCTGAACGTTACATTATACATTTACAATACATTTTAGAAAACAACAAACACTGTAGCTAGACCTGTATGGCTAAAAATTGTTTAGTTATTAAATGCTAACAAAAGTAAGAATTACTTTATCTTGGCAAAGTTGACAAGCTGTGTATATTTGGTCCAGAAGAATTTAGCTCAACAGTATGAACAGAAGAAGGAGTATCATGTTTTAGCTGTTTTGAAAGACGGACAGGGAGAGAAACTGGCAAATGCTAGTGGAAAAACTGGCCTAAAACGGCCCTACAAACTTCGGCCCTTGAAAACAAAACAGCTCTTATCTACCAAAAAAGATCAGAATTGTTCTGTTCATCATTCGGTGTTATTGTACCCCTTTGTCAGATGCTTTGTAGTACAAAGCTTATGTCGCGATACATTACCGTCTTATACTGAAAGTCTCAACCGGATGTATCTTTGTAAGAACTAGACTTGTTTCGCTCGTGAGGAAAAACAGTCGGGGCATTTTTCTTCACGGTGCTACATCTGGTAGTAGTATTAGACAGCGGCCATATGTAATTTAACCTCATTCATTCATTTTCACACTCACTTTGCCTCTTTTTGGTAACACCAAACCAAGGTTTTTACCGTTAAAACCTGCGTGTTTCTCTCCGCCCCGTCATTATTTTGGACGTTTATCAGTGTATGCCTCGGTGACTGCCCGTTGCAGGCTGGGTGGTGACAGCATATAGCACAATGATCGAGCGACCAGAGACTGCGGTTCCCAGCATCGCTGTAAGTAAATTTGTCTTCGAAAAAGACCAGTATACTAAACATGTTGACACTGTTTTTGTTTTCAGTAGACTAACGATTGAAATCCCCTTTGGAATACTGAATTTAACCGTCTTAGTTCCTGCTGGTACCGACCTTTCATAGCCCCTTTAACAATCTCTCCGTTTGAGGATATTTTGCATATAAAGACATAACATGACTTATATAAAGAATCACTCACACCTTCTAACAAAGTGATATAGTGTACTGATACCTTCGGCATAAAGTTATTGACCAAACAACATGTATTTCAGTAAATACCATCGTTTTAAAATGAGGCTCGCCTCCCACTCCGTGTATTCTGGTGAAGCAAGGTTGTGGGTGACGAAACTATAACATACTTTGCATATTTGTTGCAATAGATTGTGTGTGGTGGATACTGTGTTTGTAACACTACAATGGCAGTAATTTGAACAAAAGCTGTCTTGAGGGTACCCTGAACGTTATGCACAACGGTGCGTGGTCTGGTCTCAATTATAGCTCGCTGCGGATGGGTAAGAGGTAATGATAGGAAATAATAAATTCTTCAGACGTTTTCACACCGACCTTGATCATTTTACCACTGAAAGCATACGGCTAGTAGCCTTAGCCAGCTATGATGGTCTGGTTTTATGCCTTGAATATCACAACAACGTCGAGATTTGCTCTCCTGTGCCAAATTCCGTTAAGAAATCTCCCAGTTTAGACCACGAACGTTATACGTTCCAAAGAAATGTGAAATTAATTAAGTTAAACGTTGCTTGCTGGTCTGTTTTGTATGTGGCAAAAGTGGCCCCCAAAACCCCAAATCACATATGCACCTTTAACAGCAGGTAGCAATTCTTCTTTAAACTGCTTAATTGTTAAATGTAGTTTGGTTTGACTTTCCACACGACTGCACTTAGCAAGAACAACACTGTTGGTTGACCACATCTGGCTTGCTTTGTTTAGGCCTTATTTTTATACAGTATACTGACACTTACATTTAAGCAATGAGTGATTGCTCAACCCACAACACACCACACATTGTGCTTGTACTGAATCTGTTTCTGATACAGTCTGAGGTGACTGGCAGTGACTCTACTTGGCGTAAAAAACGGACAGAGTGGGCATACACAATGTGCACCTAGAGACATGGTGAATGAGCCGTGGGTGCAACGTGCTCAGTGCTAAAAAATAACAAAAGAAAAAAAAATCACACATGCCCTGTTTTCAAATGATTTCTGTCCCCCCTTCTGCAAGTGTTGTGTGATGTAATATTTAATACATAATTGGTATTAAATATGTAATAACTGAAAGTTTAAAACAGCTGATAGAAGCAGTGAGAGGGACTCAGCATCAGCTGCTGAACGCAGGGGGGGTTGGACTTGGCAATACCAATGATGTCAGTGAACCAGGCAGCTACTATCACCACTGGGTGGACTGGGGGAGGGGTTATCATTAAGGGTACGAACCATTTTTTAAAATTTATTTGTTTATTTGGGGGGACAGAGCACATTAATGAACATTAGTATGAGATACAAATGTAAATGTGCCGGAATTAGCAGGACAGCTAATTTGCATCCGTCGTCCCCTGGCAGGTGACAATAAAATACAAACAAAAACCATAGACTGTATATAATAAAATGGACTGAATATGGACTGATCTCCCCTTTACTTTCCTCTTTTTCTCTCTCTCCGTTTATTATTAAAAAGAACCATATTAATCATAATGCATTGCATAAGGGGCAAATGCCATTGCAGCATTGTGAATATTATAGTGATACTATGATGGACTGAGCCTGAAGTGTTGCGTTTCAGGCTTGTTGTGTGTTTCTTATATACAAACCCCATTGTGTGCTACAGACACAAAGTCTCTGTATACATGTAAAAGTGTTTTTTTCATTCATGCGCACAAGAACGTGCATACTGTATGTTGACTCTCGCCTACAGTCACACACACTCGCAGAGCGTTTTTGTGAACACTATTACTACTGTTTTGTTAAACACTGACAGCCTGTGCTAATATTTTCTTTCCGATAGCCAAATGACCGACCCAGAGGTGGCACCTTATGTAACACGTGTATATACTCAAACACACACAACTTGTATGTGGGTGGGTCAAACATGGAAATGGTGGAAAGTGCTTCAGGCTTGTTCAGAGTAGTTCCGCCTGCTGTAGAGCTGCATGCATCACAGTGTATTGATGAGGCGAATAGATTGTTTCCCTTTTTTATTACCACGTTCTGTGTCCATAACATCCACAACATGATGTTGGGGTGTAAACTTCAGTTTTCTGAATGTGACACTCGGCAGTGGGAAATGTGTTCTCTCACATGAAATTTTATTGTCGTTCATTGGTCCAATGGTAGGAGTGTATTAATGTATGGACCTAGAACTGAAAGCTTCACATCTATCCGAACTTCCTCCTACCCAGTGACTTCACATTCTTGTGCATACAAGGCCTTAAGTTGTCATTGTCAGTAGCTACATTATTAGGGATGTCCCAATCACACTTTTTGGTTGTCCAAAAGTCCCTTCTTTATTGGTTCATTTCCAACACTGAGTCCAAACCAAAACTTATATGTGGTTAAATATTCATTCAAAATGTATATGACACATTACAGTAACTGCTGAGCACTATTAAGGCCCGCCTTATTTTTCACAAGCTTTTTGATCCAAATACAAAGGTCCCAGTTCAAAAGTATTTATAAGTTGATCCTCTTAAATTGTTGATATAATAATAAAAGATTAAATGTGCGAATGTGATTCCTGAAATTGATGTGACAAAATTTCACATTCACACACTCTAATATTCACTCATCTGCAATGCTTTACTTACTTTAGAGGCCATAGACCGGTTATTTATTTATTATAAATGAGACCCTTCCCAGCAGCGTCCCATACATTTGTATGCAACTTTTTTATGTCATGTATTGGTATCAGAAACTCTCTACCAGTTAAACTCTCCTATGAAGCTTGAGGGCTTGGCTTGTTCCTTATATTTTCTGTTTTATAGCGAGAGTTGAATGGAAGGTTGAGTTCAGAGAGGAGAGGATGGTTTGCGGGCTTGGCACAGAGGCTGGATGTGTAGAGAGATGTCCAGCCTCAGCCAAAACAATAGAAATATGCCTAACAATAACTCTTCTTCTTAGCTGCCTTGCCAACATTAGCCACCCCCGCCACGTCGGGACTTCTGGAGGTTTTTGGAAAGCTAATGGAGATTCTGATATGACAAATGGTGGTGATCAATGTACACGCCCTCTGCAGTAATGGTCAAGTGCAACATGAACTGGCCTTGATACAGGGGTTATGATTCAATACTGCGATACTGTGTGCAAGGTGATATATTGTTTCTGAGGCCTGTGTTCTTTGTGTTTACACCAGCGATATGTGCTTACTTCCTGTTTCAGTTGCTCCGTTGGAGTGGAAGAGACAAATGGAATGAAGATAGATAACAATACAGCTATCTAACATTTGGGGGTTTAAAAACAACACAAAATGAACTGCAGACGCAAGTCTTTGTGTTTAAAGTATTAATTAAAAATGAAGACTGTTTATAAGAATCAATATCAATCACAAAACAATATCGGGGTAGTGTATCAATATTTTCTTACACCCTTACGTTTTATGTTCTCACAAATGGTTCATTCTGTGTCTTCATTTGGGAGTTTGAATTAGTCCTGAGTTCAGCTGCAGGTGTTTTTAAACCCCCCTCTTTGGGCAAACCTATCAGCACTGTGCTGCACGGTTCCATCGGCGCTATGGATGACAGAGCCTGAGAGGCCGCTCTCAGGCAGACAGACAGGCCAGCAATCAATTGTGTTTACGTTGCGTAGCATGTAGGACGCTGCACAGTGATTGGAGGGAGGGCATTATCTAAGAGCAGGCTGGGAGATGGAGAGAGGCAGAGGGAGATGGGTTAGGGAGAAAGGGATGCGAAATACCTCGGCGGTAAAGAGAGAGAGAGAGCAGCTAGAGAGCCTGGCTTGGCTGTGATCTGGTTGGAGACCCGCTGCCTTCATCACGACCTGTCCTACATGAGGGACAGGATGGATATTATTCAACACGTATGGAGATTGCCTTTGTCTGTGGTTCCTCGTCTTTATTCCCAGAGCTTTACATTTCTGCACTTATGCAGAGGCTTATATTCATTTTCTGATTTAGATTACTTGTTTGATTGGCACGGTTGACTCCACTTCCTCTTTCGTCCCTCTTTGAGGAAAGCCTGATATTCCTCTCTGTGAGTCTCCCCTTCACCCTTCTTCCCCTTAAAACAACCTTTTTCTCCTCTTGTATTTATCCCAGCTGCACTTCACTTCAAAGGGGCTCTGTCGCTGCAGGACACAGATATAGTAATTGTAGGTTCACAACAGTGTGTCTGTGTGCACCTCCAATGGTTTATCACATTCATGTAAAATACCACAGTAACAGAGGTCTTGTATGTGTTGCATGCATGCATCTGTGTGTTGAGGGCTCATCTTTTGCTAAAAGGCTGCTTAAGCTTTTATAGACCTATATTCATCTGTATTAAAGATACAAATTTCAGACAAGTCTGACAGTGTGTGTTTTCTTTTTTTTTATTGTTATTCATTCTCGCTGTGCAATTCCTGCATTAACAGAAAGTGTGTCTGTGTATGTTTTTCTTCAGCAGCGGAACCTGGAGGGCTATGTGGGCTTCGCCAATCTCCCCAACCAGGTGTATCGGAAGTCAGTCAAAAGAGGGTTCGAGTTTACATTAATGGTTGTAGGTAAGCTGGAAACTTACACCACACCACTGGAAACCACATCTGACCTATGACTGAGGATGTGAATGTGTTTATTAGCTTCTGCTGATGTGATGTGTGTGTGTGTGTGTGTGTGTGTGTGTGTGTGTGTGTGTGTGTGTGTGTGTGTGTGTGTGTGTGTGTGT
>JBBPCS010000434.1:0-24789 GCA_037974645.1 Hollardia meadi | reverse complement strand
TGTATTTTGTACACTCTGTGGGTCTCATGGCAGACTGTATGTCCAGGGTTATTCTGATCTGTTAGGTATCGAGTATTATAGTATCATTTCAGTTTCAAGTATCGTTTTGGTATCGAATATCGGGATACTAAACTGGGTATTGGTGTCAAAGTCAAAATTAGGGTGTCCTGATAACATTACTGTTAAGTATAATGGCGGTCCAGCCATATACTAGGTTTCACCTAGTCTTGTTAGAGGAAGTGTACAAAACCGCAATAGCTGATGACAAAACCAGAGGACTGGTGCCTCTCAGGGAGCTTGGGTGTTCGTTTGCTTGTGTGGTTTGTGTGTTCCTGCGCCGGCCTGGCACCTGCTCTAAACCAAAACTAAGGCTCTGTACTTCAAAGCGCTGTTGGGTGGGCCTTGGCAACAGCCTCATGTCCCAGATTACATCAACGTCTGCCAACATACCTCGAGCACCTGCACACAGCTCCTGAGCAAACAGCACTGAAGGATGCATCAGCAATCAAACCCTCATCTGAGGGCGTACATGCTGCAAATCTGTAACAGAGTGTGCAGCCTGAAATATTGAAGGGTGACTGTTTTTGACTTTCAGCCACTAGGTCAGCTTCAAAAGCCACAGAACAGAATTCCACTGATCTTACACTATCATCCTTTCTCATCAAATTGCATGTTCAATGTGGAGGGTTAACACAGGCATGCAAAAGATCAATAAGATTATTTGAAAGGGGAAAGTGTGCAGATTGAATGTGATAGAATAAATGACTTAGGTCGTAAGTTAATTAGCACATTTAGCCTAAACAAAGTAGAAATAGCTAATGTGATCACTCATCTGCTCAGCAGAGAATCACTGTAGCCACTGCACAACACTGATGGCCACTTCAAACCGCAAACTGAATTTGCTCATTTATAAGCTACTCATGGTGATAATATATGAGTGTAGATAAAGAGCTACAAATTACAGACTAGTGACGATTGTTGTTTTTTTTTACTAAAAGATGCTTTAAGGCCCAGTGTTTATTCCTAGAAATATTGTTCCATCAATGTGGGAAGGCAGTCCAGTGATCCAGTGAAAGAAACCCATCAACATCTTTTTGCAAATATTTGATGATACTTCTTTTAGGCAAATTCCCTGCCTCCAAGAATCAATACAAGGATACAATTTGAAAACAGATTTTGGCCTTGTGTCTAAAAAGCATTTTAGCAGTAAGACGATCTCTTTCCAAGTGCTTGATAATCTCGCAGCTGAAAAGCTTTTGGAGAAATCCATGGCCTGTATGACAATAAAAACTATTTCTGAGATCACGAGCAGAGGATGGACAGGAGCTGAAAAAAAAATCTGCGTGTTTCAGTGACTTGAACATAATTTAGCAGTCAGCCCTTTTTTGGACAGAGATGTTACTATTCGGTGGGGGTGTGACCAGATTTCTGTAGTTGGATGGATAAGGGCAGGGGGGCAGGGCCATGTTGACAGATGGGAGTCAGCCTGCGATCAGAGCATCCAGCACCTGCAGTGCTCTTCCCGCCCCTTGAGATTTAATGAATTTTTACAGTCTTTTACAGTACAAACAAAGTGCAGTGCAGAAAGAGCATGTTCGTTGTTACAAAAGCAATAGAGTTATGTTGAATTGTTTTAGTTGATACAAAGATTTGCCTCCAGAGGGAAGAAAACCAGGTGCCAAAAGGATTGATGGCCAATGGATGACATCATGCCTTTCATTAAGGTGACAGGGGAGAGGGTGGGGGTCACACAACAATGCATGTAACCCTTCTGCTACTACAGCTGTCAATAACCCTGCAACAGCAGTTTAATGTCTCAGTTCTTTGGCCATATCCACAGTATATACTGTATCTGTCTTCATGAACTGTACAGAAAGACGTCTTAAATAAATCAGACAGTGGCTGTTGTTGTTGTTATAATCTGACTACTAGCCGAGTGTCTCTAAAACAAAGATCACAGGCACAATAAAAGGGAAAAAGATCAAAAGCAATAAAACCCCAGGAGCCTCCATGTTCACTTCATAATGCATTAAACTCGATGGCTTTTATTACCAAGATTTTTCTACCCTCTTTGAAAGGAAACAACTGAATGATCACAGTATTTAAAAAAAATGCCAAAGTGGCTCAGAGAGCAGAAGGTGGGACCATTTCAAGGACTAAAAGCCTGCACATTACCTTAACAGCCATCTGGTACTAAAATGTCTGCCTGTCTCATTACCTCCTTTCCAATCAAGATTTTTTTTATTTCATTTTACTTTCTCCTAATAATTTTGAGATCCAGGTGACGCTCTTTTTAAATTGTTTTCGATATTTGCTTTCCAAGTTGCTTTGCCCACATATTTTCCATCCTCTTCAAAGGTCTTTGCCCCACTTCCTCACCTCTGCATCACAGCTCACATCGAGCCCTTTTGCCCTGACACCCACCTTCCATTTACCTTAAGGCTTGCAGCACCACCACACCATGCACACCAGGAGTTATGTTACAATACTTTTAAAGGTCTCTGCAGAGTACTGATGAGTGTTTGAGGTACCAGACACGCCCTGCGCTGCTACGGTGTGTCCCACTGCTACCTACCTGCTGCAGTGCACTTTTGTCGTTGGATGGAAATTTCAAGGTTGTGCTGCAGCAACAATGCTTTGTGTGTTTGGTAATGCTGACTGGGGACAGTGGGGCAAAGCGTTTTGTTGATGCATAGACATACAGAAAATCCTTTATCGAGTTCAGTTGAAACTATCTTCCAAGCAATGTAGTTTTTAGTTTTTAAGGTAAATGATGGATAAAAACTGTTTCATAGGGGTGAGTCGTGGCCTTTATATCCATATATTGATATACCGATAACCTATACTGAGCAAAAAAAAAAAATCAGAATAGCTACCCTATGAAAGAATATCTGAATAGACGAATATTCGGGTCCAGCCCTTGGAAGTAGCCTTATGACAGTAACTGCATTATCAACTTATCATACCTTTCTTTATCTTACCATAGGTATCCTATTGACGTATCGATATATGGACATTATTTTTATATTTACTGTATTTTTCATATTAAAACACAAACACAGGGAAGTTCAGATTCATTGTGCATCAATGGCAACCGATGACAACACCATCCAATCAGACAATAATACAAAATATTGTAGGTATGCCACACTGTAGTTCCTGACTTGGCACCTGCCCATCTGATTAAGCCCATTAACGCGCCAGGGGTCTCATTTATAACCGTTGCATACGTACAAAACAGGGCCTGAAAGAGACGTATGCCACTTTTCACGTAAAAGTTGTGATCTATAAAAACAAACTTGACGGGAGAATATTTAATCAACTCAAATATTAAACTCAAATCAACTCAAATATTAAATCAAAGTCTTAATATTTCATCAGCGCTGTGGTGTCATCATCACATTCCCACCACCTGGCGCAGAGGGGAGCGCCAGACTGTACGGTAACTAAGTGATGAAATTATCATCAGCCAGTGTAGAAATCCAAGATAACATCAAATAGCATTAAAGAACAACAGAACAGAGCTAACACTGTGCACCAAGTATGGTTTTAGTTTTCATATAGTTTTTGTGTTTAGTGGCTGCCACACACACTCTGCCTTCTTCAGTCACCTCACCGACACATCTTCACCACCTGCACATATGGACTGTGTAAAGTCTGGAAATAAAGCCAGTGACAGCTCTCACACAGTCATTACACTCCATATCCTCATTATGAGTCCTAATCATAATGCAGGCCACGTTCACCAGAACAAAACTTATACTGTTCACCAATCAAACTTCCATTTTCAAATGATATCCCAGGGTGGAGGATACCACTGACTGTCACAATCATTTTGCCAAGGTGTGAAGCAGTCAGTCTGATCACTGTAAACATATAAACACTGCGGTGACACTCGTGCTGTCCTCACACTGCTAAAGGACTAGTGCAACATATTTTGTAACACTAAATCATATACTTCCTTTTGTGTTGCTGTCTCCTGTCCTTACACAGACCATCTCGTGTTGTGTGATAGTTGTGGGATTTTGTACTTATGTTTATGTTCTTAGGGATTCTGTAAGATGCAGATAAACTTCCTTGTCAGCCATAACTGGTCACACGTCTTTTGAATCAGCTTGCCAAAAAAATAAGACCAGTGGTCCATGGTCTCTTTTTACTTTTCACTTTTTATGTCGACAGATCTTCATTAAGCTGCATACTCTTTATGTTCTAATAAAATATATGGGAAATATTAAACATGTATGTTCATGAATCCTCCCTGAGCCACCTCCTCTTTAAACAAGACATAAAGAAAATTAAATTTGATAAGCTAAAATCCATTTTTCATGCATTACAATGAGCCAACAAAGAAAATAAAAATACAATAATAATTTACAATTTCAATCTAATCTAATGGCTGCTGCATGCCCTAAACTCCTATTAAAATCCCCATTTTGCTGTGAAAGTGCTGGTTTTATTACCCTCAGGAGAAACCCTGACAAGTGTGGCAGATTTGAAACATCAGTTTTACCCTCCACTGATTGCTCCTGAGAGAAAACATTTTAACTGAGGTACAACTTAAAGAATAAATCTAAGTCAAAATTTGGTGGAAATATCCTCTTGAAGATATGCAACTTTGCACACTACAGGAAGTAATCGTGAATTATTGATTAGAATCTTCACCATGCTGTCAGGATATACGCAACTAAGACAGAGCCTGCTGAGACGGGGTGTGTGTGGTGCACATCGATGAGCAAATGAGAACTCACACACAAACAAACACACAAACCTATGATAAAACATAAAAAAGAATACCACAGAGGGTAATCTATGCGTGTGCATACTAGCACAGACTAGATGCTTTGGGGACACTGACTAGTAATGACACAGCATTAATGGTACACGTGGTGTGTAAACATCGGAGTCATTGTTTAACGAAGTCTTTGTTGTGACAGAGGTTGAATGCCACTCAGACCAGAACTTTACTCATTTAGCCCAAAGGACAAAACAAGGTAACAGTGGGCCCTAAAAATGGCTTCTTCTGGTCCCCTCCTGCGTCTCCAAACAAGCTTATATGAGCTTTTTCCAGACCAGAGTCCTGCATTAAACCCTGTGACCCTGTTCCACAAATCCCAGGAGAAATCTAGAGAAGCCCTGGGGAATATACATGATAGCAGATTTCCTATTCCTTTACCAATTACAATTGAATTAATTTGGTTGTAGAGTGAAAAAAATTCTAAATATAAACTCAGAGTGTGGACAATAGATATGCACCTGACTGTGTCTAAGTGAAACAAGGCAGGACGAGCTTTTAACCTGAAGTCTTGACACTACCTTTAATACAGTCTAAACTATTAATGCCTTTCATGTTCAATTATGAATTCAATCAAAGTTACGAGTGTAAACTCATCCATCTGGTGTGATGTGATTAGAAAAAGATCAGGGACTATACTGACTATTGATTGTTTACTATGTATTATTTAGGCTGTGGGTGTAAATTTCTGAAATTTCATTTTCAGTAGTATTAAGGTTGTTTAAAACAAGCCCAGGCCCCAATCATAAAGGAACTGCATAGGCAACAACAGAAAATGGAACATTAGTGCTCAAACCATTTGTAAATCTATTGTGAATTAATTGATAACTATTTTGGCAATCAACAAATCCTTTCAGGTTTTTTGTTTTTGTTTTTGCACTGTTGGTGGGATGACAGCCAAACTGAGGGAGTCACCATAGGTTTTTGACATTTTGTACACCAAATGATTAAACAAGAAGAGGCAGGTTAATTAATAAAAGACAGAGTGAAGAAATTATGTGGATTAGGGGTGCAATTAATTATTCAAATTTCCCGTTTTGTCTGACCAGCAGCCCAAAACACAAACATATTTACTTACAATGAATACAACAGAGAAAAGCAACAAATTCTTACAGCTGATTAGCTTAAATCAGTAAATGTTTATCATTTTAGCCTGAAAAATGACACAAAAAAAAAAGATTGCCACAACAAATTATCAAAATAGTTGACAATTAATTTTCTGCTAATCAACCAATCCATTTATTGAATTGTTGCAGCTCAGATGCGGATAAGAATGATTTCAGCTGCAAAGTCGTGGGCATTTCTGGTAAAACTGACAAGATGTCACAATTAACACTGAATCTGATGAGAGCTTCTGTGAGTGTCCAGCGCTGTCACTGAAGAGGACAGGTCAGACAGGTTACAAATACAATGCAGGTGTATTTGACATGAGGAACTGGCACATTATGTAAAAATAAATAAATGAATGAATAAATGAATGAATAAATAACTAGTAGCTGTTCTATCATAAATAAGTGATTGACAACAATGTTTGGTCCCAGGCTAAGACACACCCAGCTGAGGAGCTGAGTCAAGAATGAGCTAATCAATAGGCGTATGGTTCCTCGGCACCTGCCAAAACCTGTAGTAACATCTACAGACAGAAAGATGCTACCTGGCAAGTCAACCGTGTATATTTGATGTATTAGCGGCTACATGGGCGCAGTGGGGTGGAACAACCCGGTTTAGCCTGCCAGCACCAACTGAGTGACATGATGCTATGAGCTAAACTGCTAGCTAGCATGTATGCTTAAATGCTCGCGAGCGCTAGTTAGCCAGCTAGAGTATACGTTTAACCTAGGCAGATAGATTAGGTGAACCTAAGTCCTGACTGGTTAGCAAGTCGACTCATCTCTTCCAGAAACCACAACAGGCATTTAAAAACAATGCAGCCCTCATGGCGGGCTATGGGAATAACCCAATCTTAGTGTAAACAGTTAGCTGATGTGTGGTACCTTTGTCTCCCTGATGTCCTGCTTTCCTCCTTCAGGGTACCACTGGACGCGGACAAATCCCCTAACGAGAGGCCGACTCGGGGTATCCACAGCGCTCTCAGTGTCCGAACCACACGCTACTCGTCCTCCACCTCCTCCTCCGCCGCCACCCCCTCCACCGCCTCTCCCTCCTCCATCGTCGAGGTCCGAGTCTGAGTTAAAATCCTCCTCGCCGTGGATCATCCGTACGAGGCCAAACCGGACTGAGCCGCGATACCGCCCGGAGACCAGGTCGTGGGAGAAGAGCAGCCGCTGGGAGCCGTCTGCCGTGGGAGACAGAGCCATGGATGGAGGCTCCGAGCCCGGACTGGCTGCGGGAGAGAGGCTCGGGGTCAGAGATGCTGCCGCTACTGCTGCGTCTGTTGTGGCCGCCGCATCCGATGCTACGGGCTCCGCCATCGCTGCTGTTGTCAGGGAGTGATGCTAGAGCGCGAGGATGACGGTTGAATGAAAAAAAAACTGTAACCTGGAAGCAGCGAAGTGCACGTGTTTACGTCGGTACGGGTAGCAGCGTCACTAGCGCAGTGTGACGGCGTCATCACACAATACCCTCTCTCGCCACTGAGCGGCAGCGTGAGCAACAGCGTCACAAGTTTTGGGCAGATACACAGAAATGTATTTTCAGTAAAACTATATTCTGTTGTTACTGTGAGGAACATTAACCCGTTTTTATTGTAAATCTGCATATTCGTGTAATCTCAGTTCACATACAGAAAGTTTTTCCCTCATAAAAATGTTTTTAAAAATGTAATTCAACTTATTCATATAATATATATATATATATATATATATATATATATATATATATATATGAGAACAGAGTAGCCTTTACAACGTGTTGGGAAAACAAATAAGGTGAGTCCCCTGAACAATTGTAAAATGTTTACGTATTTAGTTTATATTTAAACTTAGTTATTCATTAGGCTACATGCCATAATATTATATATATATATATATATATATTTTCATGTTTCTCCTTATTTTATATATAGCCTATATATATGATCGAAGGTTATTTGCACAGTAATGCACCATATATTTGAAAGATGTCTGTGGTGTGTGTTTGAGAAAGAGTTTTAAAGGGGAAAATCCACCCAAATTCAGAACTTATAGTGTAGGCCAAGTTTTTCTCTACCTTACAATTTTTATTTAATTATTGAACACACAGTTATAGCTACAGCCACACACATTTACTATAAAGAAAAATGAATAACAACAAGCAAAACAAACAAACATCTCCAAAGACAAGAATATTCAACATTATAATGAAAAGCTAATTTCATGCTAACAAATTGGAATTTAATTTCTCTATACCTTTTTTTAATTATTATTACTCTAATTGTTAATGTTAATATAATCAGTTTGACAAGCAAAAGCAGGAAAGTTGAAACTGGACATACTTGTTTAATTCCTTAACTGATATTAAACCTCTTTTCTCACACTGACATAGACTGCATCTTTTTGTTTGTTTGTTTTTGCAAACCAAAATTTGCTTGGGGGTTTTTGTCTGTTTAATTTCAATAAAGACCTATAGACCTCACCACCAACAAAACATACTGTACATGAACACTCACAAAATAAAGTCCTGACAAAAACCTTGATCTTAAGAATAGTGGAAATCTTTCTATATTTAAAAAATATAAGGAAAATCTTTGCTTAATTTGAGCTCAGTGTTTATCTGGAGATAGAGATTATTTCCAGCCTTGTGACCCCTCCAAAGAATTAACCTGCTCTTGGTGTCAGTTTGCATTAAATGGACCACTCAGTTGCCTCTGAACCACATGAAAAAATGCAGTAAAACTTTGATTTCTGTTGGTTTCTGATTTTCAAAAGTGGGTTACATTTTGTGGGAAAGTTTTGTAAAGGTTGGTCATAACTGTCCATAAAGCCAAACTTCCTTATATGACGCTGAAGAGGTGACAAACAAACTCCTACACATCCTGTAATCCTCTTACAGATCTGGGAAATCGTGGAAAGATCGTGGACTCGACTGAAATGGACAACGGACAGCCAATGGAAAGTCTCCCTCGGAGAAATCACGTGAAGAGTGGAGCCCATAAAGATGGCCCAGTTAACACCAGTCTGCTCAGTGGGACAGACACTGATCTTAATGGTTAATCACAGTATCACCTTTCTGAACAAATCACCCACTCTGGAGTCCAGAGGACTCATTTTCTTGGTGTACCTGAATTTACTCTTGATAATAGCTCGGTGGTATGTTGGTGTGAGAACTCCACACATGATTAGTAAAATCCAAATCTGCTGCGGGTCTGATGGTGGCATGACGAGGTTAATTCTAAACACACGACTATCCCTCCTGACCCCAACTAAATATGTTTATTGTTCATTTAACTCACGTTGAATGGAGGGTCATCCAGCTCACCTCCGGATTATAAACCACCCCTGCGTACAGAGGGTATAAATACTGAGTGCTCCGCGCTCTGCTCAGTCTTAACGCGCAGTCCTGTCAGGCACGGATCGGGCTTCTGGACGAGGAGATACTTGTGTTAAAGGACAGGGCATCTTAAAGCCAGAGAGCAAACTCTTTATCACTTGCTTTACTTGAAAATCTTTTTGTGAAAAAACAACAACAAAAAACAAACAAACATGTCGGTGGTGAGCGCAGTACCGTTCATGAGGCCGCTCCACATGCGCTCTCCGGTGCCGCAGGGCCGCCGCCACACGCTGCCGGCCAGCGAGTTCCGCTCCCTCAGCCCGGAGGATGCCATCAGTGTGTTCGAGATCGAGAGAGAAGGTAAGCAGACCATTTTACTGAATTTCGTCATGTGTTATTGGCTGTCTTGATGACTCCAGGTCAGTTCCCGGCACAGCTATTCTCATGCAACAACAGCTCATGTTTTCATTCACATGTTGACTAAAAGAATCCTTTCAAGTCTATATCCAAAATACCCCCATTTATTTACACAATTTACATTTACAGAAAAAAACTTGTTTTCCCCCCCCAAGACCATTACTTTGATGTGTAAACCAACTAGAATTAAGTTGATTTAACATTCATAATTCCTGTTTGTGATCCAGTAGTCAGCACATTAGGGAACATTATGCCCACTTCTTCTACAGACAGGCTTGAGATAGTATTATTTTTGATGACACTGGTTCTCCTCCTCCACACAGCCTTCATCTCAGTGTCCGGTGAGTGTCCTCTCCACCTGGACGAGGTGCGTCACTTCCTCACCCTGTGTCCTGAGCTGTCTCTTGGCTGGTTCGAGGAGGGACGTCTGGTGGCTTTCATCATCGGCTCACTGTGGGACCAGGAGAGGCTTACCTTGGTAAGACGTGAGCAGAGGACACCTGGACAGTGATTTGTTACCTCAGGCTGACTGGCGAAGAATATGCAAGACGAGGTTCAAAACAGATTAACAGAAGAGATTTTTGATTCAATTCAATTCAGTGGGTGAGGATACATGTAACACAGATCCACCTAAATCTCACTGGAAATATTCAGATTGGTGGGAGCAGGCTTTGAGATTCTGTCCTTTAAATACCACTTTTTTTAAAGCACTTTTGTGGTGTATTTTCTTGAAATTGTCACTACATTCTACTCTTCTAGTGTACAATTCCAAATGTTTTCCAAAATTCAAGATTCAAAAGTTTTATGTCCCACATTCTCATTCAATGTGCAGTGAAATGCAGTGGCTCAACCAGATGTTTGATAGATCTTTGATCAGCTCTAAAGATCTGTGTCAGCAAGTCACAATTCAACACAAGTAGGCCTAAATAGCATCATATCAACCGAAACACATTTGCCTCATTTTATGTGATCTGGTGGCAACAAAATCACTTGTCTCCCGACATGAAGTGATATAGTATAGTATGTATAAGCTTAAAATACTGAAGAAACAAGTGGCAATTAGACCTACAGGATGACAGAAAATGCTAAAACAAGGTGTAACAACAAGGCAGAAACTTTCTCAATAACTTTAGTTGTATTGCAATATCAGCTAAAGTTTGGTCACATTGTCCACTATAAGCTACTGATCACATCAGACCAAGTAGCCCAACAGGTTTCTCAACAATAGAGCATTGGCCTGTTCTTAAACCCCCTCCCCTTTTCTCTAGGATGCCCTGACTCTCCATAAGCCTCACGGGACCACCGTCCACATCCACGTTCTGGCTGTCCACCGGACCTTCCGCCAGCAGGGCAAAGGCTCCATCCTGATGTGGCGCTACCTGCAGTACCTCCGCTGCCTGCCCTATGTCCGCCGCGCTGTGCTCATGTGTGAAGACTTCTTGGTTCCCTTTTACCAGAAGTCGGGCTTCAAGGTGCAGGGCCCCAGTGAGATCACGGTGGGGCCCCTCACCTTCATCGAGATGTTCTATCCGGTCAGGGGCCACGCCTTCATGCGTCGCAACAGTGGCTGTTGAGGACAGAGAGAGACTGAATGTGGATTCTCCCTGGCTATAAGTGGTGGTGGGACTCCCTCCCCTTGGAA
The DNA here is from genome assembly GCA_037974645.1 of Hollardia meadi. Classification (NCBI taxonomy): domain Eukaryota; kingdom Metazoa; phylum Chordata; class Actinopteri; order Tetraodontiformes; family Triacanthodidae; genus Hollardia; species Hollardia meadi. Next base: position 13,510 of record JBBPCS010000434.1, on the reverse strand, counting down.
ACAGGATGAGGGGACGTCTGAGCAGAGTTGTTGTTCGCGAACGACCAGCAGTGCTCGTGATCATTGCTGTGAGTGAGGCTTGTTCCGTCTGCAGAGAGTAAAGTGCGAGTAAAGCGTGAACACCAATTCATTAGAGAGAAAAGTCCTGAAATATCAACTGTTTATTTTTTTGTGTAAAGCAATTTTTTTTGTTGTGATACAATTATCATTGTATTCAATAGAATGCAGATGCCTTGTTTCTATATTTTTTACGTGTTATTTAAAGAGTCTAACACAGTTTCTGGCTCCATATGAAGCCAAAAAGAATAATTCTTAGTCAATAAAACCAGTAACTGTCCATTATTAATGCATCAGTCCTGTGTAGTGTTGTATGAAGAGTATGCCTTTCACAGCAGTATCAGAGGATTACTGTTTATGTTACACTTTGTATTAATATGATAATGGTACAACTAAAAAGTAATATGCCAAATAATCAGTTAACCTTCAATGGCAATGGAATAAAACTACAAAGGGAGGGATATCAGACAGCAATAAAACATCAGATAACCAGTCAATGTATCAACTTGAACACGCTTCTCTGTTTTGTATTAAGATTTGGATGGTCCCGTCTGTCTCCATCAGTTATGACCAAAGCCTGCAACAGTATATAAGTCTCTAAGGTGTCTACAGTATGTGATGTATTGTAAGGTTTAGGCAGCCTTTATATACCTGTATGTGCTTTCAAAATATCTCTTTGATGGTCACCTTTCACTTTTTCCCCTGTAGACATTCACCACCTCTGCCTCCCAAAGTCTTGAATCAAGACAAATGTTTTTTTGTTTTGTTTTTTTTTACAATGTTTTGTTCTTCAAATAATAAAGGTATTTTTTCTAGAATGTATGCTTTTAGGACTTTTTATTTACAATCTATTAGGAATTTAATAGTTGATCATCAGCAGATGCAGTTTACCGGGTTGTCATAGAATTGCAGATGTTCATATTTTTTTCCCCTGTGCTCTTTTTGGACTTTCTGTTCACATTAGCTTTAAAGCTGATGTTTAAAATTGGAAACAGCAGTTGAGATAATCTCACCGCAAGGGCCATTTAGTGGCTGTTCTGGAGCTTTAGATCACATCGCATGATATGAACAGTTCTGTTTGAGACAGGAATTAAGATAAGTGTGCTTATTGTTGAATTTACAACATGAAATTATTTCCAAGAAAATATAGTTTGCGGTTATTCACCCTATAAGGTAAAAATTCAAGTTCTCCTTTAGGGTCAAAGCTTTCACTGGTGTGGTTAACAGTAAAGAAAAGTATACAAACTGACAAACAAAATAAGTCGTGAAGTCAGATACAAACCAAAATCTCATTATTATAAGAATGGCTTTTATTTTGACACAACTGCTTTAACACGCGCATACATTCTCACATAAAAAACAAAAGCAAAACAGAACAGTACCTTGACATGAAATTTATTTAAACTTACCCTTTTTATTCCAATAGATAGAGAAAGTTATTTGGTCCCAATGCAAACACAGCAGCACTACAGGCCTGACTGAAGACGTGTGTTGTGGTTCAGATCAAACACTCACATGTTCACATGTCAAAAGGCACAGTAAAGAGGTTTCCATAGAAAGAGGTGGTTGTCACAATTCACACTTTGCCCACTTGCTGTATGAGGGCAAAGTCTTGTGTCTTGAAACAGATGACCTTCATAATCTCAATACAGTGATGTTAGAACTGATACAAATGTCACAATCTGTTCTGCATGTTTTTTCAACAGCTCGTGTTCACAAAAACAAGAGACGATTAGTGAGTCAGCCCCACAGACACACATGTAATCTCATAACACACTTATTAACGCACATAATCCTCCACACAACAGTCATTACTGTGGCTTTCCTGACAGATGGGGTCAACACATGCCAGAATCATGAACAACATACTAGACCCAAGACAAAAGTCAGGAACCCGTGAGAGAAATGTTTCAATTCAGGTGTTAGGACTTATCACACTTAGTATACACTCAAGAAGTGTATACTGTACATAGGGAATAAGACGTTTAGTCTGAATGTGTCTAAAGAAACTCCTATGTCTGCAGCAACACTACTGTTTAAAACAGTTTAAATGCCTCTTTCTTGTATCGTTATTGTCAAGGAGAGTATTCACAAGTGTAAATTGTAAAAAGAAAGCCTGTTATGGTACATTACACAAATATATTAAGGCTTCACTGAAACATCAATTACATCTTGTGATTCTATGACCGTCTTGCTTTGAGTCAAAAAATACAGTACAAAACCAGCTTTGACCTAACAAATAAGCCTGTTTAGATGATTGTCCTAAAATAAATATTATTTTTATGATTTTTTTTCAGAGTAAATCTACAAAATGGTTTAGGCACCACTGTGTTCTTGGACAAACATGAGACATTATAAGTAAAGCTTGACCGAGAGCTTGTGTGTCTGGCAGTGACATACAGAAAACTAAGTGAATGTGAAAGGCAACATGCATATATTTGCAGCACGTGTGTTACTTTGGTAGGTTACGGTCAGAAATGTGTTCATCAGCATCCAGCAAACTGATCACAGGCATCACTGTAAAATGGCAGCCTGTTTAAGGCAACTAGTGGTTTCAGACAGAAATCTTGCCTCAAAGGGAAACTTTGACAGTTTTCAACCAGCTTTGTGTCATCACAATGTGGGTAGTACGCGCAAATGAACAGTGTTGAACTCCTCTTCTTGTCTGCCTGCACCCTTATTGGTAAAAGGCCTCTAAATGAGTCATTTGTTGGTAAAAGGCTCATTTATTGGTAACATTGTACCAGTAAATGAGTGGGGGGCTCTGGGTGCAGGCAAACTGGAAGAGGAGTTCAACACTGTTCATTTTCATGTACTACCTACATTGTGATAATACAAAGCTGGTTGACAATCAGCAGCGTTTCCCTTTAACTGACCACTGATATATTTTATCTATTCCAGCTGCACAGTAAATACTTCATACATGTAGCCTAACATTTCACTGCACCAAATAATGTGGACATGCTAAGTGCATCAATATAAAAGAGAGGTTAAGAAAAACAGTTTTTTAACTCTGAAAGCACTTTACCAGACATTGAGAAGCAGCAGAACTGACTGAGAGCATTTGTAGTGTTAAACCCGGTGTAACTGAAAACAAAAATTAGTAGTACCACATATCTCAAAAGTCACTATGACATCAATCTTCCTTTCTTCTATCATTTGGCTTCTTTAGATCGACGCAGGTTTTTGTGAACTGAAGGAACCAGACAGCGTCTCAGTAGGTCATTTCCTTTCGGTCCACTCAGCTTTACGCAGTCTTGACGTCCTGAGTATAATTTTTCTGTCCTGATTCTGAGGATCTGCTAGCCCGTTAGCAAACTAAAATGCTAGGTAGTGCCAGACTTTACTGAGGATTAAAAAGGTTGAGTAGAATTGTACAAAAGTAAGCAAGTCAGCAGGCTGAGGAGAAGAGACGGATACAGTTTCATTTCTTTGTTCAGGTCAATTGATGAGTAAAAAACAAAAAAACATGATTGCCACACATGACCTGGAAACAGCAGTCCTGGTCATTGTCTCGAAGAAAGCTGGTCAGTAGCATAAACACTGTGGTCATCTTAAAATGGCACGAGTAACCTAGAGACTAGTGCACCACATCGTCAATGTTGTGGTCTATGTCATACTTTTCGCAGAACTTGCTTGTGAAGGGCAGGCAGGTGAGATGCTCCAGCCAGTGCCAGTTGATAGGGTAAATATAAAACCAAACGATGAGGGAAGAGAACAGCCCAATGTAGGCCAACATCGACACAGCGATTAGGACACGTTTTCGGTACTTGTCAAAAGTCCCGAAGGTGACATAGGGCAGGATGGCAAAGGAGAGCAGCATACCGCTGAGGAAACCAAAGATGTGGGCGATATTGTCAATCCACGGCAGGAGGCCACACAGGAAGAGGAAGAGGACAATGCAGGACAGTTTGAGAAAGGCCTTCCATGGCTTCTTCAGCATCTGCCAACCTTGAAACAGCTCAACAAACAGGCAAGCAAGGAGTCCAAATTGAGACCCTGCTGGACCCACCTGCAGAGAGAGAACATCAGAAAAAGACAAGTCTTAGACTGTCACGTAATTTAAAAACAGCAAAGTAACGCCAATTGATTTTTAGCTCCAACAAAAATCTGAAAGAGTTATTCTATGTTCCTACTTACACAGAAAACACCCCCCACCCAGCGTATACTATGGACTGACACATCTGACTGAGCACTTGACACATACATGACACACATCATCGCTGATGTGCACCAGGCTTAAAATGCATACATCCTGCTTAGTGGTGACCCAAGGCTCTTGGGTCACCTTTATGTTAGTAAAGAGCACTGCTGTTTATATTTGCTTCAAATAACAGCAATTTGTATTCTGAACAGTGAGTACCTACTCCACTTTGGTAGATGATACAGGGAAACACAAGTAGGTCGTATAGATTTGAGTTCAAATGTGTTGCATGAGATTTTGTTCCTTCAGCTATAAATGCTGTATCATATTGTTTTTTGATGTTTTTGGGAGAAAGACTTGCCATTTGTGTCTTGCGCTGTAGCCTAAATGTCATGGACAGACAGTGTGTTGTTAGTGGTATTGAAGACCAGCATCTAACTGGACCAGAGTGATATTTGCAGATATGTTATGTTGTGCTGCAGCTCAGCAGCTAATTAGCTATATAGCCTGCAAACTGATGTTAGTGGTGCACTAATCCCTGGTGAATGTTTGTTTGTGCAGCAAGCTAAGATTTAGAAGACGTATGTTCATGTTTTTTAGTTAGATAAGGAGACTTCAGCCAATGACAAAATGCTGACATTACAACTTTGGGCAAAATTTAATACAAAAACAAAAACAAAAAACTAGGGGGACATATCATGAAACTTAAATAAATAAATGACATACATAAGTTTATTTCTTTTGGTCTCTGATTTTTTTTCTCAAAAGAGAGCAAGTGATTTATAGCGCACGTGTTCCGTAGCACACAAAAAAGTACAACTTAACTTAAGTTGGACTTTAACCTGATTACTAAATCTTGACAGTATTTAAGGTAACAGTTAAACAGACACATCGTGACCATCGCTAGGAGACTTAATCTTGACCTGAGTAAACTAACTGCTAGAGGTCGACCGATCAATCGGCCGATGCCTGTGCTCATGAGGCCGATAAACAATTTTTTTTTTAAATTTAAAATAATAAGTGCAGAGTGCAGATCTACAGAGAGCAAACAGAAACAATGCACTTTTTTTTTAAATTTTCAAATACTTTTCTGTGTTCAAGTGAATACCTTAGTGTTAAATAAATGTTCATTTCAGTTCAGCAATTTTGTGTCTTGTTTGTTATTATTATTAAATTGTTGTATTTTATCTGCTAAAAACAATCGGCCGCCCTGCTCTCTAAATATCGGTATCGGCATCAGCCATTGAAAAACCCATATCGGTCGACCACTACTAACTACTGTACTGTACTGTAACTAATTAATGTGAGGGAATAACTCACCAACATATCTCTCTGGTCACAATATCTTAAACTATTCTTATTTGTGAAGCATTGCATTGAGTACAGATTTGGATACTTAATTAGTATCCAAATCGGGGTTTAGCTGCATGCAGTCTTACTTAGTTTTAGATCTAGTTCTGTGGAAATACTACAGTATGAGCCCTGGGTCAGGCAGTGAAGGTGAGCAGATTAGAGTGACGTCAGGTCTGAGTTTGGAGGCTTGGCCTGGTCAGAGGCAGATGGCTAATCTATGAAGACATTAAACTCCCACAAACAGAAAAAGAGCAAGGCACAGCGCTCCACCCACACGCCCCAGACATGCAGGCTGACACGTTCCTAACACTCACCATTGGCTCAGACAGAGTTGTGGAACAGATGTGAAAGGAAGAGGCAGTTATTCGGAGGAAATCTCTGGTAACATAACCCAGTAACAGTGATTTATTGTTGCACATTGATCAGTGGGAATGGAAATTTATCTCAAAAATAATTTTAAAAAAATGTAATTCCTAGCAGTGTGTGTATTCAAAGCGTTCGACTAAAACTGACATAACCCGATCAATGGATGAAAATTTGTAATATTAATGCTTATTGCTACATCCATGACTTTCTATTTTATGAAAAATGATTTTTCGGCACCTGCTCACTTGCTTGACTTCAATCAAGATATTTCTCTGGAAAGATGCAACACTCAGGTCCACACACGATGTAGCATTGACTGGCTTACAAAGATAAAAAAAAAAAAAAGCTACAGTAAATCTTCAGTTCGCTCCAGTATGAGCGACTTCTAATATAATATGTTGGGTGCAAAAGGTCAATAGTGCAAACTGCCATGTCTGTCCTCCTCATCCTAATTCCTACTGCCAAGTGACACGTTTAATCTCCACTCACACTTCCAGGTGACCATTTCTATATTTCATAAAAGTTATTTACTTAGGTGATATAGGTAGACAGCACTGCCAATTAACCAGATTCAAAATGTAAAGTATTTTGCTTCACTCATTTAGCTTATATTCATTTAATCAAATAGCAAATTAAACTGATGTTAAACAGGCAACAGATAACTTTTTTGCTTTATTTTGTCGTTATGAAGTAAATATATATTGCACAGTGTAATGGCTAAAGAAAAATCACATCATCCACATTTAGATTGGTTCCTTGTAAGCCTCACTTTCACGATGCTATTCATACTGCCACTGGGCTGGATTTTTCAGGGGAAATGAAGGTTTGATTTACGGCCCCAAGAAAGCGTGTCAGCCATAAAAGAACCAAAACAGGAAGTGGCTTTGTTTTCCCTGGTCGCTATCCCATGAACGTATCATTTAGAACTGGATACAGCGAGAGCGCTCACCCTTGCTTCCAATTTTGCCCAGTGGCCACTTATGGTATTGTAGCTAAAAATTCCCCTGCAGCCCAGAAAGCATTTTCCTCATAGACCACCATTATAAAAGAGACATCTGTAAAACTGTTGAGAGGACACTTTGAACTGCAAACAAGGTCAATTATGACTCTTTCTATTATGATTTTTTGATATATTTGTGAAACTTTCCTCGAGCAGAGAAACGTGATTTAAAAATCTCTGACGTCATCACAATGTAAAGTCTATGGTTAACTCAGAAGCTAGAAAACTTTTTTGTTGTATGCGCCAGATGAGCAATTCTCATTAGATTGAATGGCCGTCATCTTTGCATCCGATATCTAGTTCTTCTTTAAAAATATATGTGCTATCCCCATGTAACAGTGGAACAAATGGATTAACTGTGGAAGTCTACCCTGCAAAAGAACAAGAACGCTGCTAATGGAGAAGGCAAAGAGGGAGAGTGATAGAAACCAAAAAACAAGAGTGAACAGGTGGGAGAGGGTTCAAAACCGACATTCTTTTTACTAGATCAGTAACTAACAAGACTGCCTCTGCCTTTATCATAGCACTGACACCAGAGTTTCCAATTGGAATTGTTCAACTGGTATTCTTATGTCTGCCTTTGCTTTGGACAGTAGCCAGGCAGCCAACAGTAGTCGTGTTGCTGTCTTTGCGATCGTGGCGCCAACAATAATACCACTTGGAAACGCTGGGAGGAGGATAGTTGTCTATTTCCATTTTAATTTTTGCTTGTCTCAGCTGAGTTTTAGGAGTAGAAGCTTAACTTTCTGTGCTTTCAGAATTCTGTAGATCTGTTTAACTTGTGAGAATTATCGTTATTCCAGTCACAGCTGTTGTTTGAGTCATTAATGCTCAACCCACAGGGTCTCCTTAACTCAACAGTTAAAGGATAATCTACTTAAATTGCCTCCTTAAGTGGCTTGACCGCCCTGTGTTGTGCCTTGCATGTGCTTCCTCTGGTTATTCCTGGTGTGTGAAAACCTGTGAGCCAGTCAGCGCCAAGGAGAGCTGGACGGTGGGATTTCTGGCTCTCACGTCAAGGTACGTCAAACTGAGAGCCACCTCATGTCACACCACGCAAATATAAAATGAGAGCAATTGGGGTTATCTTATGAAGAAGATAACAGATGTCTCAATGACATCAAGACATAAACACAAAAGGCCAAGAAGCAAAATAAAATTTGCATTAATTATTTGTGATATTTAAATACACACATTATTTGTTATGTCTTACACAGACACATCTGCCATACTCTTTACTTATCCACTGCAATTGTTCATTAAATGAAAGAGAAACTCTTACAGTACATACTGTAGGTGTGCCAGGATAAACTTTTTATGTTCATAAAGGTGTATTGATCCTGAAGCATCACCAGACACTTTGCAACAATTGTCTTTGTTTAAAAGAGAAAATATAATCCTATTCAACAAGTACCATAGCAGTGGTCTTTGTCAACCCACACAATAGCATTTGGCTAAAAGTTACAGAGAGACACACTGAAGAGACGTGCCAGTAAGAAGTAGGTAATCCAGACTGTTCTTTTCAGCTCAAAGTGTTGTTTTCTAGAAACATTGCACTTTTAATTAGAAAAGATTATATTCTAATAAAAGACAAGAGGTGTTGTTGCAGTTTCAGGCTTTTGGAAATATCAGCTTTTGAAATATTTCTGTTTGAAATATTCAGCGGAGAGGATTGGCTAACAATGCCCAAATAAAACCTATGAAGCTTCATCCTGTAGGTGTGAAGACAGGTGTGTGTCAGCATAAATCATCTTGTGTGTGCTGCTTCTAACAATCCAAAATTGACTTAATCAAGGAACAATTTCTAATTTTTTCATCCATTACCTTTATATTCAGAAACTTGTTTCTCTTTTGGCCAGCACATGTTTAGATTTTATTTTACTGACGACAAATGTATCCAGGTAACGATATGCAGTTTTCATTTATTTGGAAAAAATTGTGTCTCACACACACACACAAAACAACCCCAGTTCCTAAAGACATTAAGAAATAACAATGCTTGCCTGAAGGGTTTGAAGATTTAATTCACTAAACTTAAATGCTCCAAATGTTTCTGAAACATTTATTTTGTTTTTTCTGACCAACAACACATGATGAGCAGTGCAGCAATGCTAAAATGAAGTATCATAATGTGTTGTTGCTCAGTTTATCCAAGCACGGGCGCAGTTAACACCATGATGTGTTTTCTGTGCCCTCTCTAGAACCCTCTAGATGGGGGCAGTCAGGTCTGTTGTAATAATCCCCAGTATGAGAAACTCCGGTAAATGAGTTAAGCTAAGCTGAGCTAAGCCACTAAGTGAGAACACCGGGAAAACAAACTTTAGACCCAATGGAAATTTGTAAATGATTTACATGTTTTTTGTTGTTTCATTTCTATCAACATTTTGTAACATCATTGAAACTGCCGCAACATGAGTGGTAAAGGTTGTCTTGGTTCATGTGGCACATTCAGATTCGATTTAGAGGCTATTAAGTCTAAATAAAGGGGAACAATGGATCAAGTACAACAGCCGGACAAATCATTGGGTCTTTAATTCATTTAAGGAATGTTAAAGGATTTTGGAGATTAGGAGGAAAGGGCCATATCTCATATCTGTCTCAAAGCTTAACATCCCAGACATTTGAGCAGCTCAGTGATCAGTATGACATGTGTGAATTTGACTGTGCCAATGTGTGCATATGTGCACGTGTCAAATGCCAGTTCGAGTAACGAATTAAATGAATTAACGAATTACGAAATTAAATCAGCTTTTCATGGCAAGAGAAGCCATTATGAAAATGTATTCATCCTGCTCCAGCCTGTATGCCAGATCAAGACACCAAAAATGAAGTGTGCAAACATCCCAAGTTAGTGCTTGCTTGTTTTTCAGTCTACATGTGTGCACTTTGTTTGCGTGCATGTCCATGCATGCATGCATGCCTGTAGTCATGCAGAAAACTCACCTCAGCTCTGTAGGGCAGGAACAGGGCAGAGGCAAGGTTTCCAGTGATACCACTCAGGATATAAATGATGGAGATGCGGACCCAACCAGCTAGCTTCTCCAGATCTCTCAGAATAGTCATCTGAAACACCACTGACACCACACAGTGTAACAGCCTACACACGCACAAACACAAACAAAGTGAATTATGTCAAATATGTATGTTTTCATTAAGCTGCCTTGGCTTGTTTGTTTGTTTGTTTTAAAAGTAGAGCTGTGGGGGTTCACATGTGCCTAGTATTAGCACTAAGTATAAGTTGTCATGTGAGTGAACAGCTCACGAGTGTTGGGGCCTCATTTAAAAATATTTCAATAGGTTTGAATACTAAAGGATGCTGACATAATCTAACGAACCACACTTGGTATTTATTCATAGCAAACAATTGAAATGGCTCACTGACTCAGTGTAATAAGCTTAACATCACACCATATTAAACATTCTCTCAATGCTATTTGCCACTTACGAAGTGTTACACCGACTGTATACTTGAATGGCTGACTCAGCTGAAACAGATCAGTTATAGCTAATGGCAATGTGAGACAATTTAACTGTGCCAGAAAACAAACAAACCAAGCAAAATAATTAAAAAATAATTAATTTAAGAATCCAATCTGAATTTGTTCAGAAACGTTTACTTGAAGAGAGATTAAATGCGTCTAAGGATGTTTGTGCATACCCAGCATGGAGGAAGAGAGAGAGCCAGAGACGGTAGAACTGATCAGGAACATCAGGGTTGAGGAAGGGCAGCAGGCCACACACATCATCCAGACAGTGGACCTGCGTAACAGTGGTGTATGGGTTCAGAAATACGTTAACACACCAACACACACGCACACACACACACAGAGAACACACGCACACACTACCTGTGAGCAGAGTGTAGCATCCTCATGGAAGTAACCATGCATGAAAGAGCAATACTCTCTGGTCGTGATCTCACATCTACAGAAGGGACAAGCAAAATCTGATTCAAATTTTCTCCACATGACCTGGCAATGAAATGGCAGTTTAGGAAGCACCGGATAGTAAATCAAGGTGATATATGCAGCCCTTGAAGGTAGTAAACAACACACAGTGGAAAGTATATCAGCCCATGTGTCTCACCTTCCCTTAGTTCCTATGCAGCAAGGCCGTCCCTTGATGTTACAGTCCATGTGTCTGTAGCCTGTGTGGTTCCACTTCTTGGGGTACGTGCACACCTGAAGGACAAGCAATGAGCCCTTACACATAAATACATACAGAACTTTGCTTTTATCTTATTTCCTGTTGTAGACCTCGGACATTGAGAGTAGAATAGAAAAAAATATCTTGTTTAAATAAATAAATGGACACTGGTGTAAAAAATGAATGTGTCCCCTCACCGGCCACTGGGTGATGTCATCTGGCCATGTGTGAGGCTCTGCAGAGGCAGGCTCTTCACACACTCTGCTCACGACAAGCAACACAGGGGGAAAAAAAGAACATTTGAAAAGATTTTATGCAAAATGACAAGCACATTTTGGCAATTATTTTACTAAGAAAATCCATAACGACATTTTACTTGCTTCTTATTATAATCACATCCCTGTTCTCACCTGGGATCCTGGTGACAGACGGAACCAGAGAACCTGTTGATGTCCACAGGCTCATTGTTCCATTTAATAAAGGTGGCCAGCGTCTCCTGCATACACAGATATTTTAATGTTCAAGTTCAGTATTTATTTGATAGAATCACATGGAGATTAAATAATAATCAATTAAATGATGAACAGAATAGTAATCATTGTGTGTACTGATGTTGAAATATCCATTAACAACATAAATCTTGACAAATGTTGATCTGCCCAACAAAGTATCCTTGCATTTTCCCCACAATTAACTTAAAAATACCTTTGTATTGAGAAAAGTGATTTGTTATATTTAAATCTTGTTGCGTTCACTTTTCTTAGTGTGTATTTCATTGGTTCAGGTCTGTGTATCTATGAGAAGCTTTAAAGCACAAAGAAAGCATTGTGTTGAAAAATTAATGGCAAAAACTGTGAGGGAGTAAGTAAAGAATGGTGATTATATGCTTACAAGTTCACGTGTAAGTATGCATTTGGAAGTGTGTGCCGTTTCTTGTCTGTGGCTATACGTGTGTGTAACTTCCTTTTTGAGAGTTACAATCTAAATTTCTTTTGCATGTTCACTCAGTGTATATTTGCTTGACTTCTCTCTCTCAAAACACAACAAGCTTTAATGCACTGAAGCTAAGCTAATAAGCCAAGTGTGAAGGTGCAGGATAAACCACTTGCAGAGCAGTCGGAACTGCGAGTCTGCACACATCCAGAGTTGTCATTCTGAACGCAGCAACCAGACTCTCTCTCCAGATCTTTGGCCTTTTGGATCAGACTGACTATCTGTCCGTCCTGACGAATGCATGGTGAGAACTTGGCCCCCAAGTGGATCAGGTCCTCCTGGAGGAGAAAAGTGGAGGGAATTCTAGTAAATGTATAAATGTGGTAACCCACACAAAGTAAAGTGATCTACTGAAGAAAAAAAAAACTCATTCCTTGAATGCATTATTTCTGGATGTCTTTTAACAAGTTGTTAATATGTGTTCATGCAGCCAGACATGGCATGGAAATGCAGAAACGTTTGGTTTCATCTTGACACTTGCGGGGAACAAAAATAATCTGTTTGAGGAAGAAACTTAATAGACCTAGCAAAGAGTCCCTGATAAAACAGTGTTGAGCAAGGGGGGGGGGGGTTAGAGCTTAGTGAGAAAAACAGTATGCAACAGGAAATGCAGTAAGTGATAACACCAAATAGACAAACTAAGGAGGGTGTAACCCTGCACAAGACGAGTCACACAAGTTTTTGTCACCCAATGATATGCCAGATTGTGAAATTATAGAAGAAAGAAAATATCACTTATTTATCTCTGATAGTATTTTACAGGATTGTGCACCACATTAGGGAACACTTCACTTGGGTTTTATACGTCAAGACAAACATCTATGTAAATGTCTGTCTCATTAGATTGTGAATAATATACAGTAGAAAGTAATACAGCTACTGAGCCAAGATCAGCAAGAGACTCACAGAGCTGGGACCAATCCAGAAGTTCTCCTGTTGGATATACTTGACACTCTCATAAATGCCTTTGTTCTTCAACACCTACAGAGGGCGATAGAGTGACACAAGTGGCTATGGATCTGCTAAATGTATAATATGACAGAAGTACCAAAACATTTAAAGTTCATTGTTCTGTGTTGAGTTATGATTTTTAACCAGGTAAAGGATAATTGGATAAAAAAATACATTTTGCCTCATTCAATGCATCTTTTTGCTTGATGATTGTATTTGATAGGATAGGATTGACTTTATCTGCTCAGGAGACTGAGGTCTTTTGGAGTGCACGGGGCACTCCTGAAGACCTTCTATGACTCTGTTGTGGCATCGGACATTTTCTATGGCGTGGTCTGCTGGGGCAGCAGCATATTGGCTGCGGACAGGAAGAGACTCGATAAACTGATCTAGAAGGCCAGCTCTGTCCTGGCATGCCCCCTCGGAGGTGGTGGGAGAGAGGAGGATGGTGGCTAAGCTGTCATCCATGATGGCGAACGACTCCCACCCCCTGCAGGACA
>JBBPCS010000433.1:1330-13316 GCA_037974645.1 Hollardia meadi | reverse complement strand
CACACACACACACACACACACACACACACACACACACACACACACACACACACACACACACACACACACACTATTACAACATAAGGTGAGGCTCGAGCACACCTTGAGCAAGCTGAGCTTTTCACTATTAAGTAATTTTTTAAAAAATGCTCATAACTCAACTGACGGTAGCAAAATTAGTACCTAATGGAGCCAAACCTTAGCTTAAAAGGCACATCTTATCTGCAGTAAACATAGAGGGAAATCTTGAGTTCAATAATCCAAGGGTCAAATGATGAAAAAAACAAGAGGCCAAAGCTGAGAAAATGTTTCATTAAATTTGTAGTACACGTTTTGCCCGGGGCAGGATGAGATTTTGTCATACTGCCTCGGGCTACCTCTTTGCTATTTTGAAAGGAGGGCATGGTACCGCATTGCTGTTAGTGCTAGTTGGAGCCTAAGGTAGTAATGGAAAAAGAAATATATGCTCAAACAAGTTTAAGAGTTCTAAGATGTGAATCTTACCTGCATTTTTATACAGAGTCCATGGACTTTACCCTGTCATCTATGGCCTTACTAGAGTCTTGTTTTGGAAATACACACTCTTGGAACATACTCTCTTGCTGCAGTGGTGTAGGTGGATTACAACACTGACTTGAATTTATGACTAGTTTCCTGGAATGCTGGTAAGGGTTAGGGTTAGGGTTAACGCCTAACCCTACCTAAGGAATAGGAAGCTAGGAATATGTTTGCAACTGCTCTATCATTTTAAAAGAGTGTGAGCCAAATGGCCTTAAATGAACACTGTAAGCAAGTAAATCTGCAATGTAATCTGCATAATATTTTACATTTGAACGGTTATTTTAACTTCACCAACGCTTACATTCAGATGCCTCGAGTAAAACATGACAAGACACAGCACTCCTTGTTGTAATAAAACAAAAGTCATAGCGTAATGGGCAAACTTTGTCCTTCTTAGCATGAACCGAACCCTAGCCATCAAAATAAATCAAAATGCAAAAGTGCAAAGGAATTTTTTCCCCCAGAAAGTGGCTTAAAGAAGTGGCGCAGTATGGCTGGAAGTCATTTGATCTAGATTAAGTGGCAGGATATTACAGCTGTTAAAGCAGGATATTACAACGACAGTCGTGATTACAATCCCACAAACTCATCATACATCCAGTGAGACCTTTGCCTTACAAAGCAAGATTAGAACGATGGATTTAATGGACTATTAAGACTAGAAGCCCGTCTTTCTGCTGTTATATTCATGATGCAAACAAGGATCCACCAAACCAACCATGTAACAAATAACTTTCATTATCATGTGCTTGCAGCTGTCAGACAGACAAACCCTGATACATTTGTTTATGGAACACGTTTGCACAGAATGATTTTGTCATCCTATTTACAGCCTGAAAAATCCACAATGATGCTCATTGTGGGTGCTCATGGTATCCACATTCTACACACATAAGCAGGATTTTTTTTAAAACTTTTATATACTAAGGAAGAAGACAGCAACCGTCTTATCTTTCCTGTACTTTTCCGATTCTAATAACTAAGAGCAAACAGTGAGCCTGACTTTCTCTACCTGCTCAAAATCAAATATCAATCTCCAGAGGCTCTTTTCTAGAGTATCACTTCGCTGGAGGTACAGTAAATTAGTCCAAGTAGCTATGTTAATGTTTTGTTTTTTTTTAATTACTTTTACATAACCCCAAAACAAATAGCTTTATTTATTAGCAGTTATTAAATAACAACAAAGAGTAATGTTAATTGTCATGTTTAACTTTATCCGCCTTGCTCTCAAACTTGCTGCAAACTGCAGAATACGTACATAGTTTAAGTTTTGCCCCCAAACTAAAGTCCTTTTTTCATGATAATTTAAATGTTTGCTTGTGCTTCACCTCATAAACGTTTTTACCCGATCGGTTCAATGCATGGGCAACTCTCAACCGAGATGAGAAGGAAGCGAGATGACTCGCTCCTTAGGTGCTTCCATCATAAGCTCTGGAAGAAGAAAAAAATGTGTTCAATTCTTTTTTTTACCACTTGCCCAATCAGACAAGGGAGTTGCCAGATTAAGTAGCCTGAGGTGGCATCTTACTTGGTAATTTTACAATCATTATTGTGGAGCCCTGATAAAGCAACATGAGTTGCAACTCTGATTTATGGCCACAACACAGAGTCACCATAAAAGCAGCAGCTGAACAGTAAATGTGCAACCAAATCACCAGAATAAATGTTGGCATTGTAAGTTTCTGCAAACCGCAGATATGTTGAAACTTAACATTTCAACTTTCTATGTTATGTTGTGACAACTCTGTGCTTAAGGTTTGGTTAGTCTTAGACACAAAAACCACTTGGTAAGATGAGAAAAAGATCATGTTTTGGCTTTAAATCACCACAAACGCAGCAGGAACGTACCTGATTTTCTTGCCACAAAGAAAGGTGGAAAATGTTTTTAACGATGTCTAGTCCTCTCTTCTTCCTCCTGAAGAGAAAATCAGCACATGTAATCTAAACACATGTAATGCAGAAATGTTGATATTATATGTATGAAACGTATAAACTTTACCTATCTGTAGCTTGCAATAATGTACAATGCCGACATTTTATTCTGGCTGGGTTAACCGGGCTGAAATGTAGGTTAGGCAGCTATTATGCACTATTACTATGGCATATAGTTGTCATTTGTGCATTAACTTTAAAAAGATTTGTGATTTGGTATCATTTAGGGATGCAAGATATTTATCTGACTGATAAATTATAGCCCTGATAATGGGAAAATGTATTTATTGTCATCCAATAATGAAATTGTAGCTGATAAATAGAGCTGATAATATGAAGCCAGATTGCTTTCATTGTCTTAACAGGCACAGCATCTACATACTCTGATAGAGTGGCTGGCAGTATGCACCTTTAAGGATGGTTTAAGATCCGCAAATAAACACAGCGATGTCGTGCTCATGACGTCAAACTATTGCACCTGTGTAGAGCCACGCAGTTAGACTAGAGTCAAACTTGTCGTCGTCAGTGTGGATGTTTGTTTTTTTTTTGCAGTTTCAGAGGAAGACGGCACGATTGTAATTTGCAATACATGTTCCACAAGGATTCAGAGAGGAGGGAAAATGTCTACGAGTTTTAACACAACAAATCTTATTAGAGCTATGGAACATTAAATTATCCATTTTTGCTCACTACATCGTAGCCTTTCTTACCCTCAGGTGTGCAGAAACTACAGGTTATGAACTTCTTTTTAAAATAAAAAAAAAAGTTATCTTATTGGTTGGTAAAAAACACATATCGTGCTTCCCTAATATGATTAGGCCAGCAGCCCCTGGATTTCTCCTGATACAGTGACCACAGGGGTAATATCAACATGGATTAGACCTTGCTTCTTCGGGCGAACAGGCACTGTAGGAAATCTCACCAACAGAACTTCCATTAGCCAAATTAAACCAAACACCGCCTCTGTTACCAACTCACAGCTTACAGCAACAACACACAGAGTACAGCTGACTGGTGAAGTATTAGACCAAGTGATGGGCATACCAAGACAAGAAGTGGTAAGCTTTCCTTATTAACCTGTGACCTGCTAATTCAGCTTGCTGGACTGACAGGAAGAAGACAGCATTCTTCTATTTGGAACTAATCCTTGTGCTGAAGACAAGCGGACTGAGGAACTTTTTATAATAAGCCGCATTTATAAAGCAATTTCCAAAATGATAAATAAGAACAATCAAAATCAGGATTAGCATTTTAACCCATAACTGAGCAGCCTTCACTCACATCATCCACAGTGGATGTGAGATTTTATCTGTTCTCACTGCTATACTGAATGCTCCATTACACAAACTGTCACAGTGATGCACTTCACAGAAGAACTCGCCTAGAGACAGTCTCATCTTTCCAATTTTCTAATAGCTAAGAGCAAACAGTAAGCCTGACTTTCTCTACCTGCTCAACATCAAATATCAATCTCTTGAGGTAAATTAGTCCCAGTAGCTGGTTGTTTTCTCTTCACTCGTTCTTTCCTCGTCAATATCCTGCCAAAGTTTTTAGGTAAACACCAACCAGTCTGACAGCTAGTGATTTAAATATTCATACTGAAACACCTCGTCTCACATGACGTAATACATCTCAAACCAACAACATTTTTAAAGATCTTGAAACTCTTTTATGCACTTGTTAACAAATTGTCCATGACATTACAGCTCATATGTGACATCAATGCCACAAATCCGTGTTTTATATTTTCAGGTCAAAAAACAATTGGGCTTGTGTAAAAATGTATGTAGTTGTACACAGAGAAAAAATATTGTTTCAGAGTTGAAACAATTAATTGGTTAAGAAATTAATTGGTAACTATTGTGAGAATTTGCTGCTTTTTTTTTAATGGTGATGGGCATTTTCACTATTTTCTGGCAATTTCACAAACCAAATTGTTAATGTCTTAATTGAGAAAATAATCTAATTATAATAACCATTAGTTGTGTCCTTAACATTTTTAGCATTAATATTAATGTAAAGGTACAGGTCACCCCAGAATCCAAAATAGATATTTTTCTTCTGACCAGTAGTGCCATTTATCCAGATTGTTTTGGTGTGAGTTGCTCCGTTTTTGGAGATATCGGCTGCAGAGATGTCCGTCTTCTCTTGAATATAATGGAACTAGATGGCACTTGTCTTGTGGCGCTAATAGCAAATACATTTGAAAAACTCAACAGCAATGTCTCTTTCCTGAAATCATGACCCAGTAAGATAATCCACAGAGCTTGTTGTGAGCAGTTTCATGTAGGAACTGTTTTCTGTCCGTATTACCCTGCAGAAGGAAACATGCATCTACTCATGGATGAGAGGCTAGTCAAGCTAGCTAAAATTACTGCTCAGCCGAGAAGGAGGAGGCCATTAATGTTTACATCCTGCCCGACTCGTCCATGTGTATATCTCCAAAACTCGCCAACTCACACAAAAACAATGCCTGTGTCCGAAATTTCATACCAACATGCTATTTAGTAGGCTAAAACAGTATGTGAGATTTTATAGTATGACCAAAACCTTAGTTTGAAACCAGTAGTATGCTAAATGCGTACTTTTTTCAGATAAATATTACAGGATGCAAGCACTGGACATTACGCTGGCATAAATATCCGACAATGTACTGCAGTAGTGATGACAACAGCAAAAAACATAACAGACGACAGCAGATAGTGACAAAAACAGTTCTGGTGTAATGTCACTAACGCTTCAATAGGTGTAAGTATGAGGTTTGACTTTGCTAGGCCTAATATATATATTTTTACAGTGTTAGCACAGGTTAGCACGGTTACGCGTCTCCAACCAGCAAGGAGGCTCTCAGGCAGTGACGGTGTACACGCTAAGGAGCACATCCGAAGAAATACATACTAGTGTTTATTCACACACAAGTATGCTGAATGATAGTACACACGTTGAGTATACAGGGCATAGTATTTGATTTTGGATGCAGCTAATCTAGATGGATAAATAAAACCACAGGTAAGAGGAAAAATATGTATTTTTGATTTTGGGGGTGAACTGTCCCGTTCAGTTAAACTGTGCAAGGCCACAAACACACACATTAACGATGGCTTTTTGGTTAGTCTGTAAGGTTAAGTGTCTCTTTCACTTATCTCTGCCTAGATTAGGCTCCGGCATCAGCACCGCTATTTAGCGGACAGCACAAATCTTCTCAGAGTCTAATCAGCAAAATCAGAGGAAGCCCCTTAATTTGATGTGATGCTAATAAGATTGTCAGTGAGCTGTGGGGTGGATGGGTGGGTCTGAAGAATAAAACCCTCCAGAGCTACAACACATGATGGCAGGGCCTCGGCTGAAGAGTATAAAGTGATGGGAAGGCAGAAGAGATTTGTTTGCTTGAGTTTGCTTTAATACGTGGTGGAAAAATCTGCCGTTGTTAGCACATGCAGGAAACACACCCTAGCAAATTTCTCCCGCTTCAGCAAAACACAAAGCAGCACCTTGGAAAGAGTTATTTACTGTGAATGCAGGAAATGTTTCCACTGAAACATGAACAAGTAAGGCAGCGGAGTCACTACTCTGCATCGGGTCTCACATGACACGTGTTAGCAGAGGTCAGACTGTTGGTATCCAGAGCTGGACTGCCAGTGAATACTTTTCATCTGAGAGAGGACATTTCTCTCCCATTATGGAGTTATCTAAAGAGAAGGGGACGGAGGTTGGAGAGTTGATTATCAGGCTTACTAAGCTCATTTTAAGAGTTCACATGGTGTCGTTAAAGGACAGCCAAGATGTCAACTTTTTAGATCTGAGTTTTTCCCGGTTACTCAAGTTAATTCAGAAAACATCTCTGTCAGCTGTTCTCAATGGAACTGTTTTTCAGACATCATAAACTGTTTTTTTTGTAAGAAGAAAATGTCCAAATTCGCTGATTTCAGCTTCACATATGTGAGTATTTTCTGGATTCTTTAGTCCTCTATGTCAGTAAACGGAATATGGGTTGTGGACAAAACAAGACATTTGAGGACGTTGCATTGGGCTTGGAAAAAAATATATTTTTCACCATTTTCTGGCATTTTTCAAACAAACCAAACAACTCATCAATTCATTGAGAAAATGGTCGACAGATTAATCAAAAATGAAAATTATCCTCCATAAAGTTTCTGGAAAGAAACGTTGCCTGTAATTTTTGCACATGTACTTTTTCAATGCTTTTAGCAGCCAAAGCACCATTCACCTCTACAATATTGGGGTGGCGGCAGACGTTTTCAAACAGAAATTATCACCATGGGTAAATGAGAGAATGTGTTTGTTTTTTGTGATTTTGGGTGAAGGAAACTAGCAGAGCCAGTCAAGTGCTGAACTATGATCTTCACACATGGTCACACCAAATGTAGGTCCACGTTTCCCTATCCAGCTCGTATTCAGCACAGGCTGTCCCAGTTAGGCACCTCTCACCACATCTTTCTTCGAAACTCAACTCCCCGTGGTCCTGTGCAACTATCATAACCACCAATCTCTCACACTCCAACAAACCACATCCAGCTGCAGCTCCTTTAATGTGGGCATCTCGACAGAGGAGAGTAAAGAGAGCACACAGATGACATGTTTTTGAGGCAGGTAGGAATAAGAGCAGCCAGTGGGGTTCTTGATGAAGTGACACCTGTCAAATCCAGCTCAACACATTCAGCACCTTCCCATGATGCAGTAAATTATTCTGCTCAGACCAATTCACCAGCTCGACATTGCATCACAACCATGCAGGTACATAAAAATCTATATGATTTACGGTTTTCATAAAATTAGATGATTATTTAATCGAGAGGGGATTCATACATTCCTAATTTTAGAGTTGTATCTCTTAATATATTGATTAATATATTGATTTTGCTTTAGAAGACTCCAAGAAGTTGCCTAATTTATCCAACCAATAGCCCAAAATCCAGGGATATTCTATTTACAACAAATACTCTCACATTTCATAAGCAAATGTTTGGTATTCTTGCTTGAAAAAAAAAAAAGTTAGTGAGTTAAATTACTCATCAATTATCGAAATTGTTGAAATTTCTGTCCACTGACACAAATAAGAGCTTCATAATTGCAAAGAAATGTATGCTATTATCCAATTAAATAAAAAAATTGAGACAATACTTTAAGATCTTAAAAATGATTAAGATTTGTCACTATGGTTGTTGTTATTGGATAATTGACTGCTCGACTAATCGAAGATCAATCAACAGTACATCAACCAGCTCCAATGTGGTTTATACTGTAATTTTCAAACCATAAACATTGGGCTTGCATTAAAACTGAGATATTCAGACCTCTGATATTAACGCCAAGACATTTAAAAGGTAAAATGACAAACTATCACCTGTGAGCAGCAGGACAGGTTCAATTTTACTTTTGACAGCTAAGTCAGGTCAGAGTCTGAGTTAGCTAAATGCTCATCAGCTACTTTATGGTATAAAGTCCCCTGAGAATATAAATACACCTCTGTCAAGAAGGCGTTAGTGTTTATTTTCTATAGTTTGATACCTTAGCTTGTATTCCTAAAGAGATGAGTTATCTCTGCAGTTCCTGACAGCTTCCCTCCTGAACTTTATTAGCTCTGGGAAAACTGTTGTATAATTTCAGTAAAGGTGTAAAACTCGTACCTTTAAACTTAAATTAACTTTCTGTAATCTTAACATTGTGTTATAGCTCTTGTCTGGGCGTCTGTCTTGATTTACTGGTGCCAATCTGTCGCTAACGTTAGCTAGCTAATTAGCTTACAGGCTAAACATTCCTCAGTGTCCCGAACACTGCTGCAGTCAAAGATCCGCACCCGAACGTACCTTCTCTCCGGGTGTGAGACAGTCCTTGGTGGGGGGGGGGGGATAAAACACACCCCAATTATCCTGGGTGAGGTTAAATTCTCGTAAACTTTCCTGTCGGCCGACCACCGTGTCAAAGTAGTTCGTTACTTGTCAGGTTTGTCAGATAGCAGCGTTCCCGTGTCCCCTGGTCGTTCCTGGCCGGTGTAATCCACGGCAGTGCTCGTTCCCGTGGACTCACGGCTGCCCTGACAACTTTGGCAACTACCTTCAGAGCGAAGATCGTCTGTGAAGCAGATGTATCACTACACAAGCCTTTTCAGGAGAAAATCTGGCCCGCTTTACGGTCGGCAAATAAACTTTGGCGTTACTATGGTGACTACTCTGGCACAGAGGGACTATCAGACGTGATATAAGAAGCAAAAAATAAAAAAATGCAGTTTTAATTAACAACCAATACAACCGTTGGTCGTGTATACAACACTGTCTATGAATTGGATAATATGTTTTATTATCATTTCCTTCAACTCATTAAAGCGGCTTCACGTTTGGAGCGCTAATAACGCTACGTGAGTGAGAGCTCCTGTCTAATTTGCACTCTATCGTACGAACCCCCAGGTGTTCGGGACGCAAACGGGGAATCAGCGCCACCCGATGGTTATAAAATTAAACTACAATTATTCAATAAGTATTGATTTTACATTTGATGAGCTCGCGCAGACAGTAGACATTTGTGGGATCACAATATCTTGAAAATACAACAACTGCTAGGTAAGAGGTAAAATAAATAAATAAATAAATAAATAATATGTGTACTAGCGAGAGAACGCTGTGAGAATGACGTTGCAATGTATGGAAGACCGAAATCATAAATAAATAAATAATAAATAATTTAATAAATAAATAAAAATATGCCATAAAATCCAGCAAAAATAATATTAAAAATAAATGTAGACCATTCATTTATATTGGTTTTTCGATATCACGGTGCATAGATCTACTGGTGTGAGGAGCAAACCATGTATAGTCAAACTATCCATATGTGCACTGTGATGTGGATCGAACAATAGGTGCAAAGTCGACCCCATTGACACTTTTGAATTACGTTTCTTAATGCAGAATGCATGAAGAAATGCAGAATTTATAAAGAAACGGAAAAAGAAATACAGAAGTGTGGGGAAATAAATATACGGAAAGTTATACAGAAAAAAATACATGCATAAATTAGTAAATGAAAAAATACATTTAATGCCATATTAGTTTATTTATTGAGCCATACTTATTAATACTTACTTAATTTATTTTTTTATTTTGGTATTTTCGGTCCTCCACAGCAACGTACTTGTGAGGGCTACTTCCACCCATGGCTGCATGATAAAAGTGTCCATATTGTCTTGATAATATTTTACTAAATATGCAATAGACAAAATCCCATTACTCTCTGAACACTATACGTACAGATATTAACCACAACTATTCCATACAGCTCTTAAGTTATTAGGCTTTATTACCATTAATTCAAGTATTTGACCTGGATGAACACAAATTTAAAGTTCATTTTAGAGCTGATCAACCTTATGACCAAAACTACGTGGACACCTCATCATTACACCATTATGTAATTGCTGCATATCTCATTGCTACAACCCTCAACTCCTCTGAGGAGACTTTCCACTGGACTTTTGAACCCGGCAGCAGGAATTTGCTCTCATTCAGCCACAGGAGCATTAGCGCCACCAACACTGGAGATGGGCGATAAGGCTGGTCTCACAATCAGTGTTACACTTCAACCTAAAGGTGTTGGGCGGGTCTGATGTCAGGGCTGAGGAAGACTTTTCTTTATAGAACCACAGAGCTGACCTCAAACTGTTGGATAATAGTCTAAAATATAATTATATGTTGTAGCATTTTCATTTATTTGTAACCAAGTGGCCTAAACCAAAGTTACACAGACATAATGAACACAGTGTACTTCCTGAAAAATAAAATAAGATTTTCTTCATGATTAACAGTGAAGTGATTTCACAAAATCTACTTGTAAGCATGGTACCACTTCGGCAACAGATGACTGAGTTTGCTTTACTCTTACAGAAACATTAGGAAGTCTTAACCAAACACAAAAGAGGACAGAGAGATAAGCGCTTCATCATAATTATTTAATCACACATACATTTACATCATGCAATCAATCCAAATCTGTGATCTTGTGAACATCCCATCTCCGTCAATATCAGAGCCCTGCTATTTGTGCCCCAGTTCTCCAGGAATGATCCAGTACCTTCTCCACTGATGGATCCTCAAAACTGTCCTTTAAAAATTGACCAACTATTACACAGTAATAAAAAAAGTGGCTACACTTTATTTTATTTAGAATTCAAAATTCAATTTAGGTAAACACCACAAATATTCTTTGCTGTTTAATCAACTACCCCCCCCCCCCCCCCCATTTCATATCCAGTTTTGATGGAAGGTCGAAGGATAAAGATTTTGAGGTCCATGCTGCCAAGTCTAAATTAATCTAGAAGATTATACAGAGGGGAGCAAACCATCTCGATAGACACCAAACACTGTCCTGTCATAGACACTGGGGAGCAACTCCTCCTGCAGCTTGTAGAAAACCACTGAGATGATTTGCTGTCAACAAACAGTTCCATTTACGGGGCTTTGGAAACGTCTTTCTCCTCCAGTCGAAAACAGCCACATATGGAGTGTTTTTATGAGTGCAGGCATTGTGAAGAAGTGCTATTAAACCCAACTTTCCTGTTACAAGATGGCAGGTTTTACCATGACATCTTTTTTTTTTTCCTGCTAAATTTGTTCCACTCGTCTCAGCCAAATATGTATTTTGCAGGAGAAAGTTTCTTTAACTGTTTTTTATAAAAAGCTGAAATTCATTTAAATATCTATCACTGCACTGATTTGTAACTGACCAAATTGTTATTTACAGGGAGTTTACAGTTCAGTACACTAGACCTTTTTTTTATTTTTTAAATTGAGAATATGGTCCAGAAACCCTCTGTATCATTTTCCAGCTTTTCCAAAAGGGCAATTAAAGAAGCTCCCAACGAGAAAATACAATGAGAACCAAACGTTAGCAGAACAAGCTAACAAGGAAGAGGGGCGGGACTTAAATCACACCCTGATCACACCTGCCGGTCGACTGATATACAGTGTATTTTACAGTATATTGCACTTGCACAAGATGTTAGTGTTCTCACGCTGGGGTTACAATCACTACAAGCTCTTTGCCAATGCACTGGGGATTCATCACAGGGTTAACAAAAAAAAAAGCTGCGGGAGAATTTAAAAAAAAAAAAAAAAATTCAGGAAATTACACTAAAAAAAACAACAACAAAGACAACAAAACACAAAATAAATCCTACACCCCTGACTAGATTTAGTTAAATAAACACTTCCTCAAGATGATGACAGAAGATTGTTGTGCAATTTTAGACCCTGCTCTCCTGACTGGCTGATCAGTGGCAAGGGTCTGACACCACCGCCCGTCAAATACGCATCTACACCATCTATGGAACAATGAAAGAGATACAGTACATAAAACCCAGCATAACATTCTGCAAATTTACACCCAAAGGGGCACGTACAGTTAAAGGTCCTACATCTATAAGAAACAACAAAATGGGTGTGAGAGGAAAGACGGGAAAAATCCAAGTGGGGTGGGGGGG
>JBBPCS010000432.1:8573-19057 GCA_037974645.1 Hollardia meadi | reverse complement strand
ACACACACACACACACACACACACACACACACACACACACACACACACACACACACACACACACACACACTCATGCTCGTCCACCTCCAGAGGGTTTCTCACCTGCAGCCTTCATTTCTACAGCAACAGACCCATCTGATCCCTGGGCTCAACCTGGGCGCTCTGGGTCTCTTCCCCTCCTCCTCCAACATGCCTCCACCGCCGCCTGGAAACGCAACCGCTGCTGCCCCCTATGGTTGCTTTGGGGTAAGAATACCTGCTCTCTAAATGTCCTGAGAGACGTGGGTGTAAACCACATTCTTTAACACATTGCGTTTGTCCTGTGAAGCCTAGTAACTCCACTTTTTTTTCCATGTGTTTGTTGGTTGAGAAAATTTCAAAGTGGTCAAATAAAATCTTTGAAAAGCCTCTGATACACAGGATAAGGACCCCCTTTTTTGTAATTTTGGACCACAGACCAAATTAAGATATCGTTTAGATGTGATGTGGTAATGATGGCCGCCATTTGTTTTCACAGTTCTTTATTATGGTGTGTACATTATTGTGTGTTTTTATTAAAGATTCCCCTCCAGAAGTGTTTTAAGACACACAAAAATACTAAACATAATACTTAAAATGACAGTTTGTGTCTGTTAGATTTCTACAAAAAAATGAAATTGCCCAATTAAAAATTGCATCTTCTCCTCTCGTATTGAATTGTCACTACACCCCACTGGTGGGCCTCAGAGGCGGAAGCAGTGGTTCTGCCAAATGGATTAATTACATTTTTATTTTTTTCGGGAATCTACAAAGATGGCTATTCTATATCTTTAATGGGCTCAAGAAGTCACATAAATTCCTTCAATCAGCACCCATCATTAGGCCGAGACAAACCTGTTTGTCCACTGTTAACTAACTAATGTTCCCTCTGTTATTGTGACAAAAAATGGATCGGTTTTAGAAAAGAGAAAGTGAGATGGGAGACGACCTTGCCCCAATAAAAGCTGGAAAGTGTGTTGTGAGGAAATATGACCCAGAATACATAAAATTTTCATAATGGCAGGAGGGTGGTCCTATGACATTTTCTTTAACAATCAGACTTGTCCTTAAGTTTCCAAACGTTGAGAACCCCTGTCCTACTTAACTGGAATGTCCTTCCTCAGTGTAAACGTGCTGGAGGTTTCACTTCTCCACGTCACACTCGTCAACTTGGTATACTGGACCATGATTGGCTTGTAATCTAGTTGTGATGTCACAAAAACCTGCAGGTACATGTAGGTGTTAAACTGAGATTTGAGGTGAGCGTAGAGAAACCTTCCACCCTCAGCTGATGAACAAACTCTGCACAGTGAAGAAAAAAGACTGGAGTCACAATATATTAGTTCCATAATAGATACTCAGTGTATACTTTGTGTGTGTGTGTGTGTGTGTGTTCAGGCTCCAGAGCAGGAGACGGTCCATGTATACATCCCAGCGCAGGCAGTGGGAGCCATCATTGGAAAGAAAGGACAGCACATCAAACAGCTGAGCCGCTTCGCCGGGGCCTCCATCAAGGTCTGTACCTTACAAAACGATCAGACATGCTACATGTTGAACAGGTGAACATATACCACAGTGATTTCCACATTTACACTTTCTGCTTTTTCACTCATTACTGCGTCCTCATACTGCGCAACTGCTTAATCTATATGGGAGAAGCTCTCAGTTGATAAAAAATGCTTGTGTAATCAATAAGGTCACCCTGAATGATTACTGCGTGCTCACAGCAGTAGCAGCAGGCGGTGCTTGTTGTGCCCTTAGTTTCTGCCTCTTTGTGCTTACATGCACGAAGCCTGAGAGGAAGCCCTGTAGACACTACTCAGGGCTGAAGGGACATAAAGGTTAATGTATATTCAAATTTGCAGTTGATAATGTGTAATGTTAGTCCTTTCCTTTTTAAGAATTAATTAATAAATGACAAGATATGTAAATATAACATTACGTATCAGGTCTCTGACAGTTGAAATAAATATGGTGTTAAATAGAGTTTGTTCATCAATAATACACAAGATTTGTAATTATTTAATTAGACTACCAGTACTATGGAAAGCAAAATAATATGTTTTAGTTGGAGACCCCATGACTCTGAAACCAAACCTGCAACCTCACAGTTCAGTGATGTTTGTCTCCTGTCTACCAGATCGCCCCGGCTGAAACTCCAGACTCGAAAATGAGGATGGTGATTGTGACAGGACCCCCTGAGGCTCAGTTTAAGGTAAACGGCAACAAGACTTTTCCAGCTGATCAATATCTATCTTATTTATTTTGCATTGTATTGTTTAATTGACCCCTGATTGGTGTACCAAACTGCTGTTAATAATATTAAATGGACTGTTGACCTCTCTGTCTCCCTCCTGCAGGCTCAGGGCAGAATCTATGGCAAACTGAAGGAGGAGAATTTCTTTGGGCCGAAGGAGGAGGTCAAACTGGAGACTCACATCAAGATGGCTGCTACCGCAGCAGGAAGGGTCATTGGCAAGGGAGGCAAGACGGTGAGCTAACTGAACCTTTCACTTCCGTCCTTTCTTGCGTAGCATGCATTGGTTGCCACTGAAGTCTCTTTAACCCTCAGTTCTCAACTTTGTAAACTAAACTCCTTTGCCATCAAAGCTGCAACATTCTGCAGAAAGAATTATTCTACTTTCCCCTAAAGTAACCAAAATGTGTGTCTCCAGGTGACTGAGCTGCAGAACCTGACAGCAGCTGAGGTGGTGGTCCCCAGGGAACAGACCCCCGATGAAAATGACCAGGTCATCGTTAAGATCAACGGACATTTCTACGCCAGCCAGGTACTTGTGACACCGTGTTGCTTCAGTAGGCATATACGTATATAACTTAGTCAATTTAAGAACATCTAGCTATTATCATAACAAGTGTCAGAAATATTTTTTTTTATCAAAAACATATTTGTATCCCATGAAAACGTACAAACATATATTAGGAGAAAATCTATGAATTCATATTATTATCAATATATGTTAAATTTAAATTGCAATGATAATAAGAATAAAAATAATAAGAATGATAAGAATGAAGAAGAAGAACCCTGCTATCAAAAAAAAAGATTGCGTTTTCCAGTGACAAATGTCATGTGGTTATCTCTCAACCTTACTTCTGCTTGTAATTTTCTCCAACTTAAACTTCTGTTAATAGATTTTTTTGGCCACTTGTAACAAGCTGTAAACACACCACTTGACATATTATTATATAAAAATGATATGATGACCAGTGGCTCATTTACAACTTGCATTTCTTCAAAGTTCAGTTTCTGTCCACCTGACAAATATAAGTCCAATATTAGCCCTCCTTTTGTCTCTGGTTTGGTCTCCACCAACTCCTGAGAAAAACGTGTCTCCTTGGCTTCTAAATGCTACACTGTGTTCACCAGCTAGTTGCTAACGTCTATCCACAAGTTGATGCTGGTATAGGCAACACATTTATTTTTTATTCACAGATCCTGACTAGAGCAGCTTTCAATTTACAAACCATTGTTATCTTTCCTCTAGTTGGCTCAGAGGAAGATCCGGGACATCCTGACACAGGTCAAGCCACCACAGAAAGGCGGGATGGGCGTGGGTTCTGGCCCGAACCCCCAGGGCTTCACAGAGATGGGCAGCCCTACGCAGGGACTGACTCAGGATCACCAGCCGCGCAGGAAGTGAGGGTTCCTGGACCCTCCTCACATGCAGTGGGCCCCCCACCCCCACCCCCCCGCCTGACGGACAGACACAGACAGACAGACACATGCATGGACGAATAGACAGACGGACGGACGGATACAGGAGAGCGACACACGGACCCAGCGATAGACAGGGAGAGATATAAAGAGGGAGGGAGTACGCCCGATAGCCAGAGAGAAAGATCGGCATTTAGAGCGAAAGAGAGAAGATGAATAAAATCAAAAGATGAAATGAATAAAATTTAAAGAGGATTAAGATAAAAAAGAAACTTGAGAACAGAAACCAGATGCCAGGCCAGAGGAGAGACTGATTGAGGATGGAGGGATGAAGGAAAGGAGGGATGGAGAGAGGGAGGGGCAGTGTCCTCCTAGTGTGCCTCGATAGGGCTGCAGCCTGCTCCTCATCTGCTGCGGCTTTAACAGATTCTGGATCAGCCAGGTTTAAACAATGTGGCTGACATGACTCACCTGGTAAGCATGGAGCCTTACTGTGGTTTTTTAAACACCTGTCCACCTGTGTTCACATCTACTGCAGAGGGGAGAGGCTGGCTGTGCAGATCTCTGCTTCCTGAGACACACTAGTGGGGCCCTGTTTGTTCCTCTGTCGCCCTCTACGGACCTCTCCAACCATCTGCAGTCAGTCCTATATTTTAAGGGTGGTTTTTTTAAACATAGAGATATATGTATAGAAATGTTTTATTCAGAGCTATTATTGATGGAATGCAGTGAGGCAGAGCCGGGAGAGGGAGCAGGGAAACTGCTGCAGCGGCACAGGGGGAAAGGTCACGGGTGTGGCGTTGGCCCGACCCACCCCTAACCTCTGAGCCAATGAGAGTCTAGAAGAGGGGCCGCAGATGTTAACACTGCTCTTTAAAGACCTCTCCGAGTAGCGGAGAGATTAGAAGAAAAAAAAAAAGAAAAAAGGAGAAAATATGAGGTTGTAAATATATAATCTTCATGTAAATGTTAAGAAATGCTGCGTCTGGCCGCCTTGCCTTTTTTTTTTTTTTAAGGGGTAATCTGTATATTTCCCAGTCCCTTGTCTATGATATGTAGCATAATGTAGCCTACAACAAGGCCGGGGGCTGGGGAGGCACTGAGCTCCCCCTTCCACGTTTCGTCGTGTGGCGGAAGGCGCAGCAAGAGACAGTAAAGGGAGCGGAGGTCGCAGCTGGTCCTGCAGTTCTATTGCAGCGGCTTAGCTCACACGTGTGAAACCATTATGAAACAACTTCATAACTTCGTAACAGCCAGCAGCTATGCTAGGTGGCTAGCGACCCACACCTTAAATGGCATATTTTATATATATTATATATATATGATATGTGAGTTAGCCCGGCCCCTCGGGTGAATGTATTGAAGGCAGCGAGTCAGGTGTGAGGATTTGCTACACCTGTATGAATTAGTCCTGCAGTGACAGACAGACAAGGTGTGTCTGAGACTTTCTGCTCATTGCCTTCCTCCAGCTCTGGAAACTCAAGGCCAGTCTTGGACACTATGGCCTCCTGGTCCTTAAGACCATCCGTGCATTGAAGCCATCTTGGTTCAAGCATGGCCTCTAATGCCTGTATGATATAAATATTTAAGACTGGCCTTGGCCGAGCACGGGAACCAAAAAGGCGAAGTCTTCCAAAGCTCCCTGCCTTGAGCCCAGAGAGGGTAAAATCAGTCTGAAGGGTAGTGGCTTCCTCGTTCTCTCTCCCAATCTGCCAAAGGCCTGTGGGCGGAGCCTCCAGACCCTGCCTGCATATGATAATGAGGGGCGGGGTCTACGCCTGGACGCTCCCGCCAAGATTAGAAACAGATTAGAGAAGAAATGAAAAAGAAAAAAAACCTACCTCAGGGTAAAGTTACCTCAGTATTCCTAACTTTTTTTTTTTGCTTGCTGGTGTTTTATATAAGAAGAAAACAAAAGAAAAGAAGAGCTGATAGTCCTGAATATTTTTTTATTTTTTTAAAGAAAAAAAGTATTTTTTTTTTTAGTTATTGTCTTGTTGCTTTGGTTATTTTTTTCTGTTTTTTTTTTGGTGTGTGATAATGCTTGAATGAGCTCAGGATGACGAGGGGGCTGTGTTTTTTTTCCCAAAGCAGAGAGAGATAAAATGCTGGTCTAGAGAGGAAATGGGTCGAGTGCCATTTTGCCTTTTTCAGGTGAGGAAACATGCTCCCTGTCTTCCTGAAGTGTGATTGGAGCAGCCGTTGTTTGAAACGGAATTGGCCAATAGGGAGTGGTGTTAATTTGAGAGGGGGGTCCTAAAGTGCACACGGTGACCCACTGAGCTCCTGTCATCAGAGGGGGTGATCCGAATGATCCTTACTGTCCATGCAGACAATGTCCTCCTCGGGTCCCGTTATGTCACTGTGACTGGTCATTCTTGTGGCTCCTGGGCCCACCTTGTGCCCCGAAGGACCTCCCTCTCCTGCCTTATTGTGATGACATCATCATGAAGCGCCAAACATTATGAGAGGGCTTTAAGTGTTCAAGAGGTTAAGTTTGTCACTCACGAAGAGGACATGTGAGAGTGAGCTTTTAAGCCAGCTTTTTACCCTGTCATTCTTGACACCTGGAGGTTGGGGAACTTGTCAGATCAGAGTTGTGTTGAACACAGCAGTAGTGGTCCAGACGGAAGAGAGCATTCTACCTACACACACAAGCCTGAACTAGCTCTGACTTCTCTGAATGTGAATATTTATTACCTGTGCACTGACCACGACACCTCAGATGCTCCCTGTTGGCTACATGTGTGCTTGGCGTGTGTGTGTGTGTGTGCGCGTGTGTGCGTTTGTGTTCACTGGTTTTAAATGTTCATTTTTTGTCGGGGGATGTGGTTGGGTGAAACTTTTGAAAAAGCAGAAAAAAAAGTCGGACGAGAACCTATGGCCCTCCATCTACGTTCCAACCGAGCGAGGAGGAAGAAATCCAAGAACTTTTGAGAAAAAAAAAAAAAAAATGGGAGCAAAAAAGAAAAGCAAGAGAGTTTAAAAACGACATCAACACAGTTGGCCGATAGATTAAAACCTGTACATAAGATGCTCAAAAAAAAAATGTGATCACAACACTTTTGTATTTTTGGAGAAAAAAAAGCATTAAAAAAAATCACATTGGGAAAAGCTGTGTAGACGGGAAAGATTGCGCCAAGTCACTGAAGGACACTGCCAGAAAACACAATCTTCTTAATGTCTTACCTGCACTTGGCGACATCCATCGCCAATCTTCATCAGCAGACCCACCAGCTCGCCATCAAACAGGGAAACGTCTATTGTGTCTATGCTTCCATTTTTGTCCAGAGGGGGTAACTTCACAGTTCAACATGGTTGTGCTGTGTTAAGTTTCCACCTCTTTAACAAACCATAGAGCTCTGTTCACAACCACCAAGACACGCTATTTAGGATTCATTAGTCAGCTTGCAGCCATTTGGATTGGTTAGGTTTCATTTCTTTTTATTTTTTATTTTTGTGTTTTATTTAGTTTTGACAATACAGCAAGCTTTATTTGGACGTGACATCTGGGACGTTCTGTTGCACTAATTGATTAAATATGTCAACAACGTCAAACAAAAGGACTGAGAACCTCCCGTTACACCTGATGCCATTCTTTTAAAGAAAAAGGTGGAGAGTGGAGGGACGAAGAGGAGAAGGAAGGATGGGAGGAAGGAGAGTTCCACCATCTCCTTTCGAATTGTTCCCCTTCTGTCCTTCTGTCCATTCAATGCCTTCTCCTCGTACATCTTTTGCCCTTCTGTACTTCAGGAGAAGAGTGAGATGCTTTTATTTCCTTTTTATTAAAAAAAAAATAATTTCATTTTTGGAGCGGGCGGGAACATAAGGGTCCCTCGCCCTCTCTTGCGCTGGTCTCCATCGTGTTCGTTTTACTCACTTCTGTTCAAGACCTCTCGATTTTCTTACTTTAATCACTTCTTTTTTTTTTCTTTTACAACTGATGTTCTGACTCTTTTTTTTTTTGGGAAAAAATGAAAAAAGCTGAATTTGATCATCTTTTGTTCTTTTGTTGTTGAATGCACAAATCTATTAATAGAACAGCTACTAAATACGACAAACTACTAACATGTAGCTCATGACAGTAACTGTGCCAAACACACAGGAAGGAGCTCTATCCAAAATACAGTATAGAGCCATTTTGAGCAAATAATCTGAATGCATAGAAAAGGTCTTAATTAACTTCTGTAGTATTCAGAGTGAAGATTATACATTGAAATGGTGATATCTCATCTTCGAACTGAACTCTTCTTGTTTTTGTATGTACAGCATAAAAGATACATTTTATGGTTGTCATGTCTCCACACACAAAAGAAACGGAGACACACGCCATGCATACTACTCCTGCTTTGTGTCAGTACGAATGGCTCACGCAGATCTAAGCCTGCATCCTGACTGGGACTGAAAACATTCGGCATTTCGTATGTTCACATCTTGTTTACATTGGATCTGGATCATTTCTGGGCCCAAAAGTGAACCCCACTGTCCTTTTGTTATGCAAGTTAAGTGACGTATTGATGCGTTATATCAGCAAGGAAAGAGTTTGGCCATGTGAGGTGCCACACGGTGTAAAAAAAATCATTAGAGTTGCCACACACTAAAATTTAAGTATCATACTTCGATGACTTTGTTGTTTCAAGACTGTTAAAGAACCACACCAGTGCACGTTTTATCCCATTTTCTATAAATTACTGCTGACTATTTTCTAAAACATCATATAACTTATGTAACCAAACCTGCCACCATATTTAGGTTAGTTTCCATTCATTTCACTGTAATATGAAAATTAACTTAAACAAGACATACTGGAGTTACATAATGCTTTACAGTAAACATGACCGAATTACCCTGTTAGGGGGTCCTGGGCAAAACATTTGCTGTTGGGACCGCACTGGGCACCCCTTCTCAAAACACCTGCCTTAGTTAATATTCTATGAAGTTACAATTAAAGGTACCACGGGGAGCCTTCTTCCAAAAAAAACGTAGGTTCTGTTTACATTCAAAAGCAACTTTAAAAAAGGATCTTTTTTGATATGGCAAACTTGTTAGCAAAGTTAGCAAACAGTTACAGAGCAACATTATCATTTATTGGGAGACGTGTTTTTGTGTCCACCTGGCCAATGTCCAACATTCGGTCTCCATCCAGCTCTAGTTTGGTCTTCACTTCTGTAGAAAAATACGTGGCAGCTAAATCTCCATTATGTTCACTAGTAGGTAGTGCCCAGTGGGTATGTAAGGGCTGTTTAACTGAAAACTGCTGCCTCCCTGTGACTTAAAATTATATTATGACAGCGGTGAGACTGAAAAAACATTAAAGCTGCAGGCCTTAAAAAAACCAAAACAATGAGCTGAGAGATGCTAAAATGCTCCGCAGAGCCTGGGTCAGGTCATAATTCTCTGTGTGCTCAATGGTATGGGTGACCCTTTTCACATTACACACAGTCATTGTTCCAGTGTTAACATCAACGTATAGATCAGAGCAGCTTTAGGCCTCTGCAGCCATATAAATAAATAAGTCTAAAATGCTACAGCATGCTTTAGAAAAATGCTTAGCACTGGTGTAAAATATATGCAGTGAATGGGATACAAACTCACTGGTGTCGTCCTTTTATTTAAAGATTGGAAGCTTGGAAATTCAGAGTTTTGGGCAAACCATCTTGTTTGTGGCAGCGGAGTACAGTTTTGCTTTATAGACCTTACAATATGTAGCTCAGCCCTGACAGACGGTAAATAAAACAGACAGACAGACAGACAGACTCCGAGCTCTTGCAAGGAAAGTTTGCAATTAAACAGCGCAAACTCCCCCTTTTCTCGAACCCCCTGTCCCTCAGCAGAGATGGGCTCCGAGTCTCCACGAATTTGAAGTGAAACGGAAACCCAGCAGAGGGACGCCATACTGAGACGAAACAAACAAACCTCTTGACACATAACTAGGAACGCTACCTCAAAACGTAAGCAAACTCAGCCAGAAGATTGTTTCTTTTAATTTTCTTTTAATACAAACAGACAAGAGCAAACCAGTCAGTCAGCTGGACAGACATGCAGACAGAAAGGACGGACAGTCTATGTTACAGCCACAATTTTGTTCTCTTTTTTTTTTCTCCACTCTTCAACTTTAATTTATTTTTCGGTTATTAAAATTTTACCTCTCCGGTTTAGAGATGGAACTGTAAAAATAAATGAGTAAATAAGAAAGAAAAAAAAAAACGACAAAAAAACCCAATATGGACACATTGTGGTGCGGGGTGGTGTGGGCAGCCTGAACGAGGATTCTCTTCACGTGTTGGGTAGAATGACCTGATTGGTCCACGTATGGCCCAATCGTAACGAGGTGTTAATTGTCGCTCTTCTAGTCAGCCACTCAGTTTGAACCACAACTTAACGCCTCAGGTTTTTGTTTTTTTTTAAACTGCCTCCAACCGCTAAAATTACCCACAATCCCCCTTCAGCACTGCCTCTGCTACTCCACACCCCTTCCTGTGATTTCACCTCCTGAATCAAGGGGCACGACACCTTTAACCATTTAAATGTTTTGTTGATCTACCTCTTGGGGAAAAAATAGGTAAATGGTTTTTTTTTTTTTTGAAAACGGATACAAAAATAACAAAAAATAACAAAAAAAAAGTTGCTCGAAAGAAATATAGGTAAATGAATAACTGGGTAGCGGCATCTCCATATACTGTAGTGGATAGTCTATTAAAGGAAAAAAAAACTTTTACTTCTTCCAAAGATGATTTTGTTTTCTTTCTCCATTCTTAGTTCTTTTTCAAAGGATTATGAAATTGAATAA
>JBBPCS010000431.1:0-17775 GCA_037974645.1 Hollardia meadi | reverse complement strand
TGTGTGTGTGTGTGTGTGTGTGTGTGTGTGTGTGTGTGTGTGTGTGTGTGTGTGTGTGTGTGTGTGTGTGTACAGAACAGGTGTGTGCTTAATGGTGAAATGAGAGAGACATGGAGGTTTCATTAGATTTAGAGCCCAGACATGGGAGGCTGAGTCACTGAAGAAGTGGGTCAGTCAGAACTCAGTCAGGTCACACGGATACTTTATGCTTTTAGGTGTGTGTGTGTGTGTGTGTGTGTGTGTCTGCAAGTTCGCATGTGGCAGGGTTGATTGAATTCTTCCCTGATTTGCACTAACCTGGCAGGTTTTCCAGGCCTAGGGGCCAGAGCTCTGTCGAAGAAGCCTTTTACCTTCCTTGCTCTCAGATTTGATTTATACAGTGTGATAGAATCATCGTATAATGATAAGTTTCTTTTATCTCTGACTTAGGCTGTCCTGATATCAGATTTTCACTACACCATTATCGTATCAATTATGATATTCTTGCCATATCTTAAAAAAACAAAAAAATTCTATCAGTCAAATTCATCTTGTTTATTGTTTATTGTGCGTTTTGTCTCTTTATTATGCATTATGAATTACACTTGATATGAGCGCAGGGAGGTGGAGAGAAGCTGTAACTATTCAAAACAAAAAGAACAAATCACACTAAATGAATAGTGAAAAAGCAAGCAGATGAACTGAAACTAAAAGATCCACGAGGCCTGACATCGTCCACACACATTGGTAGTAGATATCTAGCTGTGTCTTCTTCTTTTGCCTTTTTTTCTGGGTGACAACTAGTGTTAAGGTGCATTATGGCCACCTACAAAGTGAGACAGAAAGAATATAGCCTAGTATGGTATAGTAACATAGTATAAAGTCACTGAGTTGTGGTGCTTGATGAGAGGTTCAAGCTCCTTTTGCTTCCCCCTCTAACACACACTGACATAAGTGCCTGGGCTTGGTTCCCTGCTGGCAGCAGATGAACTAGAAAGCTCTCTTGCTGATTATTGGCAGATGAAAAAAGAAGATCTGCAGGCCTAAGCGAGTGGAAAAAAAAATATTATTGACTTCTCACCGCAGCTACTATTTATTCTCCCCTCTTTCTGTCCATGTATTTGTGTTTCAGGCTGTTAGATTCTTGCCTCAGAATATTTTTGGGGTAGCCTTTGATTGAGCTGGAAAGGAATGCCTTTAATCGTGGCTACAAAGGAACGAGGGACATGTCCCCGTCAGTTCTGCAACAGATCTAGACAGATGAGGAGGAGGAGGCGGAACGGAGGAGTGAGCATTGTTAACAGTCTGTGGGGAACTGTTTGCGTGCCCTGTGGTTTCTAGTCCCTGTGAAATGGAGACTCAGTGATTTGGTTTCCCAGGCCCCTTTTTTCTCAGGGCCACACAAAAACCATGAACCAATGAAGACGTTTGAGCCTGTCCTGGTTGCCATTTATAGTCCAGCTGTAGAATGTTTCTAAGTGGTTAGATGGCACCCTCGGTGGCACAGGGAGAGTGTTCACAGCCATCTGATTGTAAGTGGTGAGGGCATATCTAAAATAGAAGATAATGCTTAGTTCTGCAAACGATGCAAAGCATAGCCACTGTGACCGTCGAGGTGGTTGCCCTCAGAGCCGCAGAGAGCCAGAGGAAAACTAAAACGAGCCGCTCCTCCTGAGCCTGTGAGGCTCAGCTTTGGAATCATTATCTGTTTATTAGGTATGAGTGCACAGTCTCATGCATCAACATGTTTAATAATCACAACAGGATCAAAACACACACAAAAAAGCCAAAGGATTCAAACAAGTGTTGTAATTTCACAATACAGTCTGACTCTTTCTTCAGAATCTAGTTAAACATTTCCGACAAACCTCGAGCAAAATAGAGCAGAGGTCACGGCATCAGTGAAGTAGTGTCTTTAAAGGATTTTTTGTATTTCCTTTCATCGTTAAGGGCCAAGTTCAACTGTAGGCCTCTAATTTGGGCCTAGTAAATGTGGACTGGTAGAGGCAGCTGGCAGCACAGCATGCAGGGCAGGACAGGGGGTCATGCTGTCCTGCCTTCCTTAACTGCCATTCAGGGTCTGAAAACGTGATGCGGGAGACAATCTTAAATCAAGGTTGTTCATTTTCTGTTTCAGCTTCAAGATTAACGAGGTGTTTTGGATTTGTTTCCAGGCTGTTTTAGTACATCTCGCCCAGTCTTCAGTACTCTATAGCAGTGTTGTTTTTTATCTGACGTACCCCCACATCCCTGTCAGATGAGCTCAAGTACCCCTTCGCTGACACCCCCCCCCCGTCAAGTAGATGTTAACTAATGCTACATTAAAGTGGATATATTGTCAGAATATCTTCATCAATCAATTGGATTTTCACTTGCATATCTTGCTACTTCCTCTTGGAGCTGCAGAAGTTGGATGACCATCACATCAATTTGTAATCCTATTTCGACATATATTTTTCTCCTGCACATCAATATGTAGATATATTTCTTTGATTGAATCATCATTTATATTTTTTCAATTAGCTTAGCTGCTCCCTAATC
Source organism: Hollardia meadi (assembly GCA_037974645.1). NCBI lineage: Eukaryota > Metazoa > Chordata > Actinopteri > Tetraodontiformes > Triacanthodidae > Hollardia > Hollardia meadi. The sequence continues at coordinate 15,255 of JBBPCS010000431.1, read as the reverse complement.
TTTTCATATACTGGCAAATGCAGAACTACCTCCTGGGGAGGTCATCATCAGTGTTGTTGTTACTTATCATAGATATATTCATTATTTGTGGTATGTGAATGTACTCGCTATACATAGGGTGTTTCCCTCTCATCTACCCCCAGTCTCTCATTTTCTTTTACCTCCGTGGACCACCCCGGCCCCCCCAATTCTGCTCTCTCTCTCTCTCTCTCTCTCTCTCTCTCTCTCTCTGACGGACATGCACCAGCCCTTTGCAACACATTACGTCAATTCCCCTGGACCGGGGTGTCAGCTGTTAATGTCACCCTTGGTTCTTTTTAATTTAGAGATTTCCGTTGGGTGAAATGAGGGGGGGGACCCCATGACCTAAGCCCACAGCCACATGAAGAGGCCCACCACCAGGCTGGGACAGGCCTGTACGGGGCAGGGCATGATGGGACGGCTGTGCTGGGGCGTGGGTGAGCGCAGGGACTAGGGCACTGCAGGGTGATCTGTAACAAAGCACTGTGTCAGTGCCTTCATAGACGTCATGTGGGTAAGTTAGTGATGCGTGGGGGTGTTAAAGGAGCGGTTTGCTTTCTCCTGGACTGCCGCGCAGCCCCTCGTACCCGTGACAGCATGTCTGCGACTTGCAAACACCGCTGCTATCCCTTGAGCTCTTAAATGCAGCCTTTCAGCAGCTACGAATTTCCTCCCTTTCAGATGGGATCAAATGTTCCTACCGAAGAATATCTCGTTCTTTCAGTCCTCAAGGCATTGAGTGGGAGTGAACATGGCCATCCATGTAATTGATTCTGTAGGGTGCCGAAGTTTTTCCTCTTGGTATCAACTGGGTAGGAAGGAAACGCTTTAATTTAACACGTAAAAGGCTTTTATCAAGAGCTTTCAGTAATAGTGTGAAAACCAGCTGTGGCATCTCTGTTAAAGGCTTGTCTCCAACATTTTGAGTTAACACGTCCATGTGATCACATAATGTAGGTTATGTGTTGTCTTTTTAATATATATCGACTGATGTATGGCATATGCTGTATGATTTTACAGCACAGAAGTACTGAGCAGACAGCTCTGTCTTATTGGTCCCCACCTCCACTTCTCCTTATCAGAGGACAAACATCTTTATTTTTCATTAGAATTATCATTTTAAAAATGAACATTGTCTCCTTTATTTACTCTAATCATAAAGGTATACGTAAGAATTAAAATAATGAAAATATAATTCCTCAGTAATGGCGCAGAAGGGAAGAGCAAGTCTCCATCAAAGAACAATCAAGTTTGTCAAATATATATTAAATAATCCAGGTTCTTCTCATCTATGGACTTATGTGTTGCATTTGTTATTGGTATTGCCAGTTAATATTTCTACTGTACAGGTTTGTTCAGTTTTGAAGTGATTCTGTTAAAAGTAAAAGCTGTATTGTGTATTCTGTATTTCCATCGGATTTAATTTGTGAAAGTGTCCTAAAGCTTCTCATAATGTTTTGCTCATGGTATTGTTGTCACTGTAAAAAAAAATCGAATCCCTTACTATTTTCAGTATTTTCAAGACGTCCTTAAAAATATTTTTCCACGTTGGACTGCAGTATTTTGAGACATTCGCATTTTCAGAGAACAATAAAGTGATAAATTGGTGTGTTGAGGTGGACAGACGGGAGAAGTTCTGCACTTCTCATGAGCAGTGGGCTCATGAGAAAGTCTTCCTCTCAGTCTTTCAACCAGAGAAATGATCCCAGCAGAGACATCTGCATTGTCTGACATTTCTGATGACTTTCGTATTTTAACCCCTGCGTCTCTCTGCCACTTTTTTCGCAGTATCACCCTCTGTCTCTGTGCAACACAAGCGAGGATGAACGACAAGAAAGTGACTTTATCACCATTGTCAAACTGGAGCACAGGGTACCCCGCTGTCTGCCGCTGCTCGATAAGGTACAGTCACACACACACACACACAGACATACACACACACACACACACACACACACCATTCAATACGCTTCACGCCTTTTACCAAGCTGGATCCTCTGACAAACCCCCCTCTCTGTGACCCCTTCCCCTCTCAGATATGCCAGCAGACAGACAAACTATCTTGCCATCTTGTTTCTCTCCAGTACCTCTTCCACTCTTGGGTTTAGACTTTAAAGACAGGGAAATATTTGGCAGGAGCTTCATGCTTTGTCCAGGACGCTGATCTTTCAGAGCGAGGGCTTGGACAGGAGGAGGGTGGGCTTAGCTCAGCAAGTGGCAGTGAGCCCTGGCTTTGGATGTGAGGCTTTCAAGGCCCCAGCTGTCACTGGTCCGATCCCAGCCAGCCAGCCAGAACCAGACAGTCGGGTGTTCTCCATTTCTGCTTCCCTCTAATATGAACGCAGCTCCATAGATTCCAGCCACAAAGGTTTAAATGTATGTGCAACTGCAACAGACTTGACCTAAATCTCCCTTGTGTTTAAGTATTCTAGCATAGACACTAGCTGGCATATCCTCACTTTAAAGCAGTGTGATTTAAAACTGTTGCTATTTTTTCCCCGTTTTTCAAGTGGTGACAAATTAGCAGGCAGGAGTATAGTTAGGCGGCTGCCTTTTTTAGCTTGTGTTTTCTTTTCCCCTAATTTAAAGCCATGTTTAGGAGCTGCCCACCGTGGCGACGATGTAGAGACATTCCCACACTTGCCCGCTCCTTTCTCCCTCCTCCTGTTGCTCCTTCAGTGGGAACCAAACCAAGCAGGCCAAAGGGGTGGGGGTGTCACTCAAGCCTGACTCCAGAAAACAGTTTTGATTAAAGCCTTAATGGCAACACTATGTTGTCCCGTAAACAAAACACGGTCTCTCCCTCATGCAAAAGTACCCTTGAACAAAAGGCTGTTGCTTCCGAGTGCCTTCTCCCCTCCCTGCAGATCGCCTTGGAAATCAGGAGAAGTGAAGGAGGGGACAGGGGGGTCTGTCTTGTTGTTTTGGTTGTCTGGGAAGTATGTGTTGCAATAAACTGCCCTCCAGCCACCTGCATCCTTACTTCCGCAGCGAGATCCAAAGCTTTTTGGTGGTGTTGGATTTATTGGGACTTGATCGCGCAGCTGTCAAGGAGTCTGCTCTCGGCCTTTTTGAAGAGGTCAGCCGTGGTCTCTGGATGGAACTTGTTTACAGTTTAGTCTGAGTGTAACCCGCCCCACCGATCTATAGATACTCTGATGGCCACAGAGGGTTCGTGTTGCACCACACACACTCAGAATAGATTGTAAACCAAACAAAGTGAGGCTGAAAGCCTTGACGGATAAAGTTTCATTGTTGTACTTTGTTTTTATTTTGGTTTTCAGAGGCTCCTATCCTCAGCGACATCATGAACAAGGAAGATTCCTTTGTTGATTTGCAACGATTTTACTTTTCTGAGCAGATCTCACAGCATTTCAGCTTTATCTCCCAGGATGTCTATGCTGCACTAAGAAACATTACAGTTCAGGACAAAATCAAACAACACCTTCCCCAGGTTCACTCAATAAGAAGTGCTGCATTAGGCCACTAACCATCGCCCTCTCCTGGTACACTCTGCACTACCACTACCTCTCACCTGCATTCACTCCTCATTTGCCTCTGTAAAACTTTTAATCTTTAATAATCCTATAATGCTGCAGCTTTTCATTCAACATGTAATAAATTACACTTTTCACAGGAATACTTAACTATATTCCACATTTCATCTCAATTAAAGCATATATTAATTGTGACGGGCTCTTCTTCTTTAACTCTTAGATATTGCTCGGTTGTACTCACTCGGCTTATTTCTTTGCACACTTACTGCATAGTAAATAATCTCATGTAAAACCAGAAGTGTCCGAAAAGTATCCAGATTTACTCTTTGTGCAGTTACGTCCTGCCGACCTCTGTCTCGGATACAGCTCTCCCTCTCTTTATGCAAATGCCTGAATCAAACCGCTTCGGTGGTTTTGCATCATTACACAACACAAGCAGTCTCCTAGTGTGGCTTTCTCTGCCAGCATGTTGTGCTTAGGAGTGATCCGTCTGCCTTCCACTCGCCAGCCTGCCATCTCCGTTTACACTAAAATCCCTGGAAAGGTGATTCAGCGAGAAAAGGCATGGCAGCGGTGCCAGGAGGGCTACCAGGCTTATGATGTGCTGAATGAATGCTGTAACCTGTGCCGTTTGAAACAGCGAGCGGACTTTCTCCCACTCAAACTGCAGCTCTGTGAATCACCGTCAATAAGAATCTATGGTTTTGTGAAAACAGCTTTCACAGTGATTGAGTCTTTGGCCCGTGTCAGAACTTGTTGACTCTCATAGAAAGCCTTGCTTATTGATTCTGCTCCTCTCAGATGAAAAGGCTTCTTGCCCGATTGTGCAGTAATCCTGTTTCCTTTAACTAGGGTTTTTTCATGTGCATGTCTGTGTGTGCGCGTGTGTGTGTGTGTGTGCATGTGTGTGCGTGTGTGTGTGTGTGTACTGCATGTGTGTCTTCCCACATTTTTCTCAAACCATTAGAAAGGTGACCATTTTCTGAGGAGACAGTGCAGAAGACAGTGTCAGTCACAGGAATGTACATACAGTGCATGATTGTAAAACTGAATTACTTTAAAGCAAGATGGTTGTTAGCATCCATCTAATACAAAGGTGTTATAGTGTTTCTTAAAAAGACCATGATTATAATGTTAGCCTTCCCTCACTGATTGTAAATGGGGTGAACAAAATAATAGAAACACCAACATGAACATGCCCTTGTCATTATCACATACATGAAGAAAATAGGGAACAGAGAAATAATTACGTTAGTTAAAAGTGTTCCAGTCACTTAAAGAAGATTACCGCAAATGCGCCTGTTCAAAATGATTTGTACAATTATGAGACGACAAAGTACATGAAAAACATTGGCAGCAAATGTGTTCTGTTTCTGTGCAGGAACTGTGTGGGATTATTATGGTCTTGAAGAAAAATCTTCTGTTACAAAGTTCTCCATTTTTAATTTAGATGTTGAATTTCTCTCTGTTTCTTTTTTATTTGTTAAAAACAAAACACACCGTTTTAATCTGAATCATATAAAAGCATCTCGGCTTTCTCTATACAAAATTAATAAAAAATCATTCCTGTTAAAGTTTATCTGATTGTGGGGACTAAAATCTTTAATGTGATGTCTGAAATACATTTGAACAAATTCTCTATTCTTGATCTTTTCTTTTAGATAACTCATCTCCAATACCTTCCGTAAATTGCAAATTTCCAGTATTGTCCAATAGGTTTTTTTTATAACTACAGTAAATTCCCTATTACAAAGTAGTGAACTATGACATTTCCTGTGAGTCATTTTGTTATCTTGATTTGAAAGGTTTACTTTGAGTAGGATTTTTCTTTATGATCAGGCACATTGGCTGTAACCTTCTGTGACTGACAGGAACACTTTCTCACGCAGAACGGATCGAGCAGCTGGTACAGGTCGGATTGTGACTGTCCCTGTTAGCCAGATTTCCCCCCTGGGAAACAGTTAGAACAGAAAACATAAAAGCAACAACTACTGCATAATGAGTAACTAAAGAATAAATGACAATATATATACTCTGCTCTGAACAAGTCGTGAAAACTATCATCCAAATGTTCAAATGTGACTTCTAGTCTTTCAGGCCAGGAAGAGTGGTCCCAGTGACAGGAAGTGGTTGAAAATAAGGGAAACCCGTTGAGGGAGGAATAAATCATCCTCACGAAAATGTTTTTGTCTTCTCGTGTCTGATTGTCTGTAGTGGGTGACGCTGACCTCAGGCTAGTCCTGCCTGCTGGGTGCTGTCTGTCAGCTGCCTTTGGCTTCTTTTTCTCCGGTAGCCGAGTCCAACATCACCAGTTCATCAGAGACGAGTCAGGGAGGAGGTGGAGCAACAGGGGAACATCTGGAAAAAGGGGGATATCTTAGCTTTTGAGACTAAATGCAAAAAGCAGCAGGTACACAATGGACATTTTGGCGAGTATGAAATGCATCAGTGTTAGCAGACTTCTGGGTTTCACTTTGATTTCCCTCCCAAGAAAATTCATTATTAGCTTCTCTGTGCCAGGCAGTTGTATGGTCTTCAAAGGGATATGACTTTCTCTTCTGTTAGTCAAAGTTGGACTTGCAACCTTATACCTTAGCCTTACAGACCAGACCATGCAGCTCTCAAACCGTTGCATGGACCTCATATTATTCTTTGAATCATACAAAACAAACTTAGTGTTTCCAGTATTAGATTAACTATTATTGTGGGGACATTTCAGAATCTGTTTTTTAGTCCTCTGAGCCTTTTCTTCCCATTATTCAGAGGGTTATATTCTTTCTGCTCCATGTCAGGCTTACACTGCTATGATCATTTCTTATGCACAGCAGCTTCAAGTGAAGTAGAAGAAGCTATGTGCTCCTGTCTATCAAACGACAGTGTGAATAGGTGCACCCACTAATATTCCAAATATTTCCCTGCCTCAGAGACTCTGTTTTGCTGTGCCGTTTGGCACTGTATATGTCAACCCTTTCTTAAGAAAGACTAAAGGCATTCCTCTGTCTTGCCCGTTTGACCCCGATGACACAGTCTTTTCCTCCCATTTCCTCTGTTGCTAAAGTTAGACACTGTCGCAGCTCACCGTATCAATGTGAAGATAACTCAGTAGGAAGTATTTAGCTTTGAGTCCTGCAGCCTAATGACTGTCCTCTTCTCAGTCAGTGCACTCATTATGGCTCTTAGCATACACATGATGTAATTTGCAGTTTGATTGGCCTGCGTCTGAGGAGTGTCACATTTATTTTGTCTTTCATTTTGAGATAGATACTGTTGTGACTGTGGAAGGTATTTTCCTGAGCCAGTATGTTCCTTTTAATGATGGTGCAGATATTAAAAGGAAAACCGCACTCACAGGGATTTTAATAAAGCCGAACAATGGACACCTTTGTCAGGCTGCTCCCTTATCCACCATCCTACACAAGCAGAATCATAACACCCCCCCCACCCCCCCCCAGCATGCAGTGTTAACATCTGCTGCAGTTTCCTGTGGCTTATTTTGTGTTTTACATTAAAATATATTTACTCCCAAAGAAATATATCTTTATGAAACAGGTAAAACAGAAAATATAACTATACAAACGGGTTAAGTTGTACCCCTCTAAATAATATTATCTGCCAAAACTACACAGGATTTTACAGTAGTTTGTAAAGCCCTGTTTGTAAATTAGCACAACACATACTACTGCGTACATGTACTGGTGTGAAGAAAGACCTGGTGGAGAAATGTCTGCTCCCTGTGTCTGTAATAACTGCCTACCAAGCACATGAGGTCAGTTTGTCTTTACTTCTGAGATATATTAGTAAGGCTTGGTATAAGACAACAGGTGGAATATTTGTTGTTTTTGGCCTCTCTTCAGATGCTGTTCTTGTCAATTACTGTACAATCCGTGAAGATTAATTCTTAGTATAACAATGGCTCTGTGTCAAACAGGCTCCTCCCGAGGCAGTGTCCTGGGCTCACTCTACACAAAGTTTTATGCTGCTTATACTTTACTCTGAGGAAATTATAGGCAGTTAACTAAACTGACAATAAGCATTGAAAGTGCCAAAGTGTATCAATCATAAAGTAAAGGATAAAGTATAAAGTAATTAGGTATCGAGGTTCTTTTAATTGCCAATTTGCCTCTTCATGCTACACATACATAGAACAAATGCAAATATTTGAATAAGGATCATCTAGGAGTGCATTTTGTAAAAACATTTTGTTTGTTTGCGTATTTACATACTTCTAACACTTCTATTTACAAAAGCAAAACTGCTGTGAATCTAAATATGCAAAAACTGAAAGTAAACTTTTCTGGAAATTGGAAAACAAAATGAAACTCAAAAGAGTTCAAACTAACATGAAACAAAAACGAATTGAACATTTTTGTACAGACAGTCGTGGTGCCCAGAGGATGAATCATCTAGCACCACAATTCGGTTCACTTCTGTGGAAAGTATGTCTGTCTCAACATCTATTAGCTAGATTGCCATGAACTTTGGCACAGGATGAATTTACATCCCGATAACTTTGATGGTCGAAACTAAGGTGGACATTGTGAACACATTAGCTGTTCGCTCAAAGCACCACTGTCCCTCCATACAGCCTCATAAAACCGCACGCCTGGCTGAGGACTTCAAAAATAAATGCATGTGTAATGGGGTGAGGAGGGAGCCATTGGGTCATAAACACAAAAATTATTACTTTACTTGTATAATATATTGTGTCACTTTTGACTTTTTTAGCACTCTCATCCTGGAGTAAAGTTTGAGAGTGAAAATAGTCATGGGTGTTCATGAAGCATCGGCTGTGTTAGAAGTCCAAGGACAGGAAAACCAGGTGATAAGTCTTCTGTTGTCGTCACACAAACAGCAGAGCACATTCCCATGGGACTCAGCCAAAGAATACTCTGGACAAGGAAGAGCCCTGAGCAACAGGAATGTCATTGGAGTTCCAGCCACCAAAATTAACCTTGAGTTGCTGCTTGTTGACCTCAGCTCTTGTCTGGGAGGGATTGTGTACAACTTCAGAGAAGATTTTCTGCTCATCAGTCACAGATAGTTGCTGCATTCATGCTGTATCCTCTCTTTACCACCCGAGTGCCTATTTATTTGAGTTAAACCTAGTTTGTGCTGAGGTCACCACCTGGTGACAATTCACAGCCATAGTGGAATCTGTGGACGGCAGTAACTCTACTGTATGGCAGTGTACTATTAACACAGGCTCTGTGCAATGGGGGTGGATTAGCAAGCATAGGAACAAGCGGTTATCGCTGGGGGAGACCTTTCATGGAGATCTTGGCTTTGTGAGCGGCTCAACAATGAGCGGAATACTTCAGGTTTCCCTCCTCAATGGGAAAGTGCATTCCTCTTTTTGTCACCCTTTCAAAAACAAGTGGTGTGCTTTGCATTCGCAGTCATGTGTGGTTTTTGGAACAGTGGTTCTCTTCGCAAGGGCCTAAAAAAAAAGAGTATTGGAAAACAAGCATTGAATTTAATGTGTCCGTTCAGGTGAGCAGGTGGGGTACAAAAGGAGAGCGTGGCTACAGAAATCTCAGGGGATGGATGGAAGTAGGTCTTCTTGTCTCACAGTGGAGTAGGGGAGTGGGTTAGGCTGCTTGGTGAGATATGTTTGACCTTTGCAGCAATGAGGTAAGTCTTCACAAACATATGTGGGGGGGGAATAAGAGGTTAAATCAGCTTAAAGCCAAGGGGAGGCTATTCAAATCCATCTATCCATCACATGCCTTACTTTACCAATCATCAGATTTACACAACACGTCCTGGCTCAAAGCTGTTGCAAACGCAGCATACCTGTGAGTTTATTAAAAAATCAATCATGCACAGCTCATCCTACAGGTGACCAACATTTAAACTGCAGGTGTTTGGGTTTACAGGATCGCAGCACAGTGAGACTGGAATAGATAGGCCTCCGGGCCTCCGGGCCACAGCTTAACAGACGCCACCTTGACCTGCAGCATTGTTTGTCGTTCAGCTCAGCTCAGTGCTGTCATCACGCCAACCAAACGAGGTGTGAGTGATCTGTAGAGGGCCTGCTCCTCTGCTGCTCTCTCTCCACTCATCCTGTCACCTTAAATAGGTGGAAAATTCTCTGGCCTAAAGGTGTGTGCGCGTTGCTCCTTCGGCATCCGTCGGGATATTTTCAGCGCAGCACACCCCAGCTGTGTCTGCAGCTCTCATCTGCACGTCTTGTCCACGCTCGGTTTGTAGCCTGGTTGCCAGCGTTGCTAAGCTAAACATTGACTCTGAGCTGGTGGCACACAACGGCCCTCCTCACACGTACATAAAGATGTGTTGTTTGCCTCGAGAGGCGGTGTTTTCTGATGCCGCTTCGCTGTTCCCAGCGGGCGATTAGCAGCTTGTTGCTCCCCCTTTCTCACTTTTCTGCTCTTCCCTTTTCCTGTCCACTCTCTGAGATGACACACGGGCTGGATATGGGCTGTGCATAGTTACTGTAGGCATGTTTAGCGAACACACATTCTGCTGTCCAATTTGAACTTTGTCGACAGCATCACCACAAAACTTTTGAACATAAACAGTGAGGTGTCTACACTGCCTCTCAGTGGGTAGTACCTCTCCAAAATAGAAGCTTTTGGAATATCACCTGCATGTGTGGATTCCAAAATATGTCCCTCGAAACAAGGTCTGGATAATATTTTGTCCAGAGTCCTATTTTTCCTATAAAAGATAAGAAAATCCCATTGTTTCCAATGCAGTTTCACTTGTTACACAAATTTCACACAGATTTAGTGAAATCAACTATTCTTTTGTCATTAACGTAAAAATACATGATTTAATGATTTACAAAAAACAATTTGTTCGGCTTAAAATGTGTAGTTTTTATTTTCAAATTTTCAGATGTCAGAACTACACGTGAGGCCACATTACTTTCTTGAGGCTCCACATGATGACATAAATGAATCTACTGCTGAATGTTCACTCAACTCATCAAATTAGGTGCAACGATGTGTTCAAACAAAATCGAGACAACAAAAATGAAAACAAAGCATTAAATTATGTAGCAAATGAAGGCCTCCAGGTGAACTTTTAATTTAACAAGGTCGGAACTAGAGCTGTGTATTTGTAATATTGTAAATTATCATAGGCCTGTGTTCTTTGTGTTTACACTAGCTATATGTGCTTAACTTCTTCCTGTCTCAGTTGACGTTGTTTGTTGGAGGGGAAGAGTCAAAAGGCTGAACATAGATTACAACAGCTATCTAGCTGTTGGGGATTTGAACATAACACAAAATGTTTGCATGTAAACTGTTAATTAAAAATTAATACAGGTCATTTGAGGATCAACACATTATCACAAAACAGCCGCCACAGCTGTACACGTCAAATGAAGAACCGCTTCTTCAAACTGAGGAAATGAAAAGCATGTGATCTCTGTGATAGAACAGTTGTTGATTCGACTTAACGCCGAACATTTATTGAACTTATCTCACTCAGTGTTACATTTTCATGAGACAATTTGAGTTAGTTATTCAACTTAAATTCAGTGAACTCACATTGTCAAGGCAGCAGGAAAACACTTAGTTGAACCAGCTTGAAATATTTTGACACTACACTACCACACCCTTAAAAGGAGCTATTTCACACAGACAACATGAAATTATCTCAGCTGTGAAACCCTTGTTTAAAAGCAATAACAACTCAAAGATGAATGAAGCCAAATCATTTTTTTTTCTCCTGTAAGAGAAAGGAAAGAATATCTTCTTTCACAAGCTACTTATGATTGTGCAAACACACATATATAAACATGCATTAACATAGCACATTTGTCCATGTGAGCGTCTGTGCAAGCTCGGCTGCTTAATCTGCTCCCTGAGGGCAAAACCTCACCTCTTGCACGGCTGCTCCCGGTATTCGAGAGAGAAAGTGTTTGCGTCTCAAGGAATTCATATTAGGGCGGCACATCTCTTCACTTGTCACTTCAAAGGGAGCACATCAGGCTGTCGCCGGAGCAGACTATAGAAGAAAAAATGCTGCCCTAAAAATAGAATGCTGTGTCATGTTCATTAAGACTGACAGAGCCCAGATGATACCATTCTGTGCCAAATAGCTGTTATTAAAACGCCTCCATCCCAACCGGTTGAGAGAGAGAGACACCTTCAGGTGGCTGCAAGAGGGGAAGGGGGCTGATGGGGCGGTGGTTGTAGCCCGAGGAGAGGTGGGGAGGGCTGCACAGACAATTGGGACAGATTTGGAATGTTTCGTCACAGACAAGATTGTTGTGCACTTCCTTATCAGCTCAGATTTTTGGCATTGCTGGCAGGAGGTCATTCTTGGTTCTCACTCTGCCTGCAGAGCTGAAGATGTTTTTCCACACGGGGATGGTAAATAGGATCATATGATGAGTGCTTAATGGCCCTGCAGTTACAACTGAACTATATCGCTGCCTCTCCCTGATGAATGAGGCGTTCATAGGGCAGTAACTTATTATTACTGGAGTATTAGTCCTTTGATCTTCCAGCAGTTTGAACCCTGGAGTTTTTAGGGCTGGCTTGTCAAAATAGCTTTGCAGATGGGATCGGGCCTGGTCTTGCCCCAGCTATGGGGAGGGGAGGCCTGGAGGTGTGCAGGAAAAGCTGATTACAGAACCATCGCACTGCAGTTTCAAGGACCTTTGGATCCTAGTGCTATTATCTAATATTTGTAACAAATGTGTCGTGTTTTTGTTTGGGCCATCAGCAAGAAGAGTTATGATTCTTGTGCCTCCTGTAGGTTTAATTGAAAAAGCCCAGTTTTGTATTCACTGAATGCAAGCTTGCTGCCCTTGAATCCCTGCTCGAGAGCCACAATAAAACGCGAGATGCCGCTCTCAGCCAGGACATTCCTCTATTAATGACAAAAGAGACCGAGTAAGCCTCATGGTGAAACATGAAGAGGGAGCAGAGAAGGGAACAGAAAGCAGGAGAGAGTCGGAGAGGTGGAGAGGTGAATGGGTTGATTCTGAGGAGTGGCAGGCAAGGCCCGAGGGCGACCCACACCAGTCCTGTCTGTCTGGTGCTTCAAGGTCAGGTCTACCAGGTCAGAAACAGGACTGTTGACAGGAAAATTTCTTGCTTTGATTTGACTCCCTCAAGTCTCTCTCTCTCTCTCCCTTTTTTGTGGTCGCCAGTCGCTCTCTGCTGCTCACATCCCCCCCTGTTTACCTACCTAATTCTCTTTCCACCCTCCCATCCTCCCATTGGCTCTCATTGTGCACCCTGAGCCGCTGGCCCTCTTTAAGATCTGCATTAGAATTTTGTTTTTATATAGCAGCAAGCGGAGGCATGTGGAGTCTCTTTTGAACTGCTCGGCAAACAGATGGAGGTTTTCACGCTGCCTTTATGAGATTAAGTGAAACATTCCCATAAGAAAAAGACATTTCCCTGTGTCTCTTCACCCTCCACTGTCTCCCTTTCTCTTTCTCTTGCCCTTTCTTCGTCTCTGTCTCTTTTAGTTTCTCTCTTTTTTTTTCTGGCTCGCCTCAGGCTTGGGCAAGGGCACACTGCTGCTGAAAGTGAAGTGGAAAGTAGACAGGTTTAGGTGTCAGGTGTTACCAATAACTACTTCCCCAGGCAAGCGAGCGAGCGCTAAGCATCTCCCAGACTTTAGAGCAAACAGGTCTTGTGAGTCCGGCACTGCAGGCGAAGGGAGTGAGTTCTCGTTTCTCCTCTGCAGCATGAACCTGTTTAACTCTGACTCAGACAAGTGAGTGCCAAGTGCCCCCCTCCCCTCTGGCTTTTAGCAGGGGGTTGACAAAACAGATTCACACGGCAGACAGTGTGGCTCTACAGTATTTACTAGGGTACAATGAGACTATTTAGGCACAGATTTGCATGGGGTAAATGCCTAATAACTATCAAGAATGGATATAGATATATTATTCTAAAATATTGACCCATAAGAAAAGTGTGTTAGAGTCCAGATAAAATTCATAGTCAGAGTGCAGTTTGTAGAGACAGTCATGGTCCCCAGAGGATGACCTTTGCTGGTCCCCTGAGTTATCCTCTAGAGAACATCATGAGGTTGACATTTGTAAATATTCAGTGAAACTTGCGCCATCATATATACAGTTGTAAATTGCTCAAGTATTGTACTTAAGTACAATTTTGAGTTACTTTTACTTGACTCCAGTGTTTCCATTTGATACTATTTTATACTTATACTCATTGAAGTCGGGATACATTGTATGTTTCACATTACACACTTGTTACTACACTTTTAAGTGTCATATGAAATGCAGGACTTTTACTACCTCTAAAGTAAAGGGTCTGAAAACTTGTTCCACTGCTGCCAATAAAAGATTTACATGCTTTTCCATTGTTACAGAAATCATTTGAACTAAGTGACTAATCTGTGTCAGTATCTCTAATATTAAGTGTGGATGAAGCCTTCAGGTCTTAATCAGTGCTTGTAAAATCTGTTTTTTTCATTGCATGTAATTGGCTTCCTCAAATGTCAAACATATATGTAGATGTGTCTTATTTTCATAAACAAACGACCAACTTTATTCACTGCAATGTGGATTTGCATTGATCCACAGTAGTTGTGCAATGCCAGAAAAGAAAGTCTAATAGCACAGAATGCACTGCACAGTATTTGTGTTATTTTATATATGTCTAGGTTTACCTCGATTACAGACAGCGTGCACGTTCAGTTATGTGCTGGTTGTGTGCGTGTCTGTTTGTTCTGCAGAAAGACACGGCTTACTGCTCGGCCTGTTCCAAGAATGAATTCCTTGAGGCTTACAAGAGCTGTTGAATGAGATGGAGGGCTCAGGGCAGGAATGATGGGAGGGAAAGAGAAGAGGGAGGCTGTTCTACACTTTAGGAGGGTTGTCAGGCTCTCACTTACAGGCCTGATTAAATAACAGGATGCTTTATGAAAACAAGAACATTATCTGCCTCTTAAAAGGCCAGGAAAGGCCCTCTAATTGGCTTCCCCAAGTCTCTGTGTTGCCGCCCGTCGCTGAAAGAAAGAATCCTCTGCCATGCCCCAGTTAGAGAAATTATCCAGGAAACTTTGTTTCTCTCTAGTTATACTCTCATCAGCACTATAGGAATGTATCAACATAGCGATATCAAGCCTACAAAAAGGGTGTCTTTTTCCACTCAAAGGAGTATGATTCTTACCTGAATTTCTTGATTGAGTGCAATACAAACAATAAAGAGCTAGTGGCTCCTCTGTGGGATCGTACGGTTTCTCATGTGGCAACTTTCACAGCTGAGGTCTTTATAAAAAGGCTATCTAGATATTTGGAGGAGTGAGAAGAAAGCATCAGAGGTGGGGTTTGTTATGTTTGTGTTCCCTGAGAGATCAGAAGAGTCCAGGGACATCCAGGGCACCAAGTCTCCCTCTTCACATCTCTTTCACCGCCATATAACCTAGGTGGTTTTCTCAATTATACTTATTACAGTTAAGTATTGCTAATTAAAGTATGTCATAATAGTTACACCTGTAATTAATTTAGAACTATTCATGTGCTTACACAGCTTTAGTTAATTATAGTTATCATTCAATAGCAGTGGCGAACCGTCACTATTAGAGCTGGGACTTAACCTCAGCCAAAACTTAGCCAGACAAACCAAAAAAGCACCAGCAGTGCAAATGATTTTGCTCGGGATAAGCAGCAGGCTGTCAGGTAGCTGGTTAGGACAACAGCAGGAGTCCGTGGTGTGTAGTTGTCGCATGTTAAGCCCAGTAGAGGGCAGCAAACACCACACAATGATAGCAGAATAAGTTT
>JBBPCS010000430.1:0-10588 GCA_037974645.1 Hollardia meadi | reverse complement strand
TTTTTTTTTTCCCCCCCCCCCCCCCCCCCCCCTCCGCATGAGTTCCTGTTCGTGTCGAGTTACACCGTTTCCTGTGTGGTTCCTGTCCCCAAGATTTGTCCAGGTTAAACAACGGGCACATGATGGCCCGGGTCAGGGGGTGATCGGCTTGTTGTGAGGGATGGTAGGATGTAAAGGTTGGGTTGCCTGTTTGCTTCCTTCCTGGTCTATTTCCCAAAGGCAAGCTGGGAAACCTGACTTATAAGGCCTTTTCCATTATGCACACCTGGTGTGAGACCAGGTGGACTGCCAATGATGAAAATACTAATATCAAACAGTTTAATTGCAGCAAGAAAATGCCCCCATCCTTTGGCTTACTACATTTTTTGATGTGATGATGTAAATCATATGCTATGGCCTTCACAGTGAGCAGATCTGAACACAACTGAACACCTGTGGGAAATTTTGGAGCGACATATGAGACAGCTCTTTTCCACCATCATTAAAACCAAATGAGGGAATATCTTTTTGCAGAGACTTGAAGGAACTCATAGAGCCCCACCTCAGTGTAGCATTTTCTTCAAGAAAAGTTGGTACACCCATCCTCCTAACACCCACAGGTATGATAGGTAGAAACGTTGTCACCCTTGGCTTGATTCCTCCCTTGGGGCTGCTGTGGCTCAGGAAGTGGAGCGTGTCGTCCACTAATCAGAAGGTTGGTGGTTCAATCAGCAGATCTCTACAGGTAAATGCCATTCATTTACCATTTCCATGTATCTCTCACAATGAGACTTCGACAAACAACATGACTTTAAAAGACATAGATGCAATTATTCAACAAAACACCTTGTTAGCTTAACAAACCTCATTTTCATCAGAAATCTCTGATTTGAAACCCAATATATACATTTTACATAGGAAGATTTTTCCAAAGTATGCTGGTGCCACGAGTTTTTATACATGTGCCACTCACAACACAAGTGAGATTATCATATTCAATATAAGTGGTTCACTGCAGTTCCATCCAATTGTTATGTCAGTTCTGATGAGTTATGCACGCAGGTATTTTATTAAGTAATTTCTTACAGGGCTGAACGATTCCTAGTGCAATATCCAGAATTGCAGGAGCTGCAATTTTTTTGATAAAGGTGAAATGTGTCACATCATACCATTATAAATGAAGCATTGTGGTGCTACAGAGATGGTCCTGTCAACAAATCAATATTCAATATTCAATACAATATTCTCCAGACGTAAGGGAACATGCTAGTTTTGTACAGATCCCCACAAAAATCACTTATATATTTTTTTCAGTGGAAATGAAATTTAAATATTACTGTTTGCACTAAAATCATGACTCATATCACAAGTTTTTGTATATTATAGGCCCTAATTTCTTGTAAAGAATTTGGTTTGGGAGTAATTGCTGCTGTCCCCCCAGCTGTATGATCTGTCCTCAGAACCAGTCAGTGTTTGCCGTGCGTCTAAAGTTTCTCCTTCCTGACAGATTTAGGTCTATATGAATACTGCCTGCAACAGTGCAACAGTCCCTCAAATTTGGAAACAATGTGGATCATGTCATAGAGATTTAGTGGTGATGATGATGTGCTTGCTAGGATTATCTGGATGCATGTGATTGTTTTTTTTTCTTCAGGCTACTTATTTTACAGTCTGTTCCAAAGAAAAAAACTGGTCATCACTGCTATTTGTTAGTCACATAGTCTAATCCAAAGAGAATAAATTGATTATGCTTCCTTTTTTCTTCCATCAGACATGAGTACTAAGATATTTTTGAGAAGTTAGACCAACTCAGACTAGAGCTACAACTATTACCAGCCTTAGTGGTATGAGGAGAACTTAGTATCATTTTCAAACACTTGTGTCGTTGAATAGACCCTAATTAAGCTTGAGATAGAAGAGTTCTCGTCATAGTTGAATTCCGAGCTTGCCTCCTCAATAAACTCACCTCCATATCTTGCAGGTCGTAGGCAGTTCAGTCAAAAGGTGAGCTGAAAGCCAGAGGCAGAGAGGTAGTGAGAAAAAGAATGAGCTGTGTTTGTCAGCTTTTTAAACCCTGAAATTGATTCTTCTTCTGCGCTCTTTATTCTAATGACAAGCTAATCCCTCTCTGCTGTTTCCCTCTGTTATAAATAGAGCCTCTTATTTCCCTGCTCCGCTGTGCGCTGCTGCTGAAAATTAGCACTCATGATGAGTCTGCGCTCTCAGCAATCAATTTGCCACACTAAGTCCCTCCAAAAAGGTTACCTATGGCAACTGAGTCCCGGTCACATAAATTTGCCTCCCCCTGCCAATTTTTATTCAGCTAGTTAAATAAATGTCTCCGTCTGGACAGTCAGCTGAAATAAATGTCAAAATATTGATGTTGAATTGTTGTGTGATTTCAGGGCATTTGTCCTAGGGAGAGAAGGGTAGTTGGTGGAGGTGTTGGACAGGGACAAGGGGGCGTGTACTTTAATGATATTAGTAGAGATCTGCTTATTTATAAGATTTCTGATTTCATTAAATTTCTGATGGCAGCCAGTCCTCCATTTGACCAAGTGCCATACCTGTCTTTAGTATCTGTGCTGTGTGCTGCCTGCTGTTCTTGGTGCAGCAGCACCTACTGATTTCACCTCCCACCTCCCCCTCCTCTTGCTCCTTCTTCCAAGTTCAATATGCTTGAAACAATCTACTTTGTAAAATGTGTCTAACTACAGCCAAAGTGTATCTCTGTTCTTAATGCTCAAAGTTGAACGTGGTGCAAAAAACCTGCCATCATAGTTTCCTCCAGGCAGTGTAGCACTGTCTCCCCTGTCTCTCTCAAAGAGATCTGTGTCTTTGGTCTTTTTAGTCTCCATGCAGTGAATTATACGAATGGGGATAAAGCATCTGAAAGCTCCCTCCCCCACACCTTTGGTGGGTCTGAATTAGGTCAGCTGTGTCCGACAATTTTTTATACCTTTTACCAAAATCATCAATCTGGCATTCACACCCACATCACTTGAAATGGTGAGATGTTTGGAGGTGAGTTCGTAAGCAGGGTTTGAACTTTTCTCTTCACTTTTCTCTCTATCACTGCCTTCCAGGAGAGTCTGAGAATGTGCACAGTTATCCCCAAATTTGAGGAAGTATCACATCTTGCCCCTCTGTGACGGCAGGCTTTTCACTCCGCCTATCATTGTTGCCATTCAGTCCGACTTTAAACATTTTTGCGTTCTGACATGGCCAGAAGACTTTTTTTCAAGTGTATCCTGAGCTTAAGGGCCTGCACTTGTCTGCTCAAAGGCATTCATGATGTTGCACTTGGTTGTACACAGAAAAAAATAAGCAATCAAATAACATCAAATCATGCTCCCCACTACTTTTGGTCCACATTCCCAGTAAGGAGAACCAGTTTAACAAGACATACTACCCCGACCTGTGAAGAGACCTCACATATTTTTGTCAGTGAGGCCTTGCAGTGACATACCTTTTCAAGGATTGCCATGACAGGCTGAGGACATAAAATGGCACTGGCCCTCTGACCTTCTGAGCTCTCATGTAAAAAAATGTAATCAGTCACACAAACTTAAAACTTTTTAAAATTAAATTTATTAAAAAAAACAAATTTCTTACAATATCTGGGATTCCTGTTATACAAAATTCCATTTGCAGAAATACAAGAATGTACTTTCATCTTCTTCACATTAATTGAATTGGATTATATATTTCAGCTATTTCACCGACATTTTGTTGTCACAGCACATCGGTGTAGTGCAGGTTGTTTACCCCTGAGAAGACAAACAACATTAAAGTTCCTCTTCTGGCATTGAATAACCCCCTAAAAACTCATATTTAGAAGTTTATTGTCCTCACCTTTGTCTCCACCCTCCCCTCTTCCATATGAAACTCTGACTGTCTGAACCTGTGTTTCTCAGACTGGTACACTGCACCAAGAAGGAAATACTCAGTCGTGGCGTCGAGACTGCTTATTTTGTTTGTGATTTTTATTATGTTTATTCTTTTTAAAAAAACACCATATGGACATGTTAACAAGGTTAAAAACTTGATTTTCACTGAAGGGAGTCTTTGAAAAATCAGAAGGAACTCACATTGGTAGGTCTTGGAAGAAGTTCAACCCTGTTTTATAAAATCTAAAAGACTTTATAATAGTTATGGAATTTGTAATATAAAGACTAGAGTAGGATCCCTGGTTAAGGTGATTGAAATGAGAAAATTCATATAGCTGACACACTGCATAAATAATTTGCAGATCATTATTTTTTCATCTGGCTTCAGTCATGACATTTGACAGCACAAGAGTGAAATAATTGTTAAATTTTCCTCTTTTGATGACTGTGGAACCCTTCAATAATGGCTTCATATTGTGCTGTAAAATACATCCATGGAATCGGAGAGAACACACACGCCCCCTCATTGTGTGGTTGTGTGCTCCTGGAGTGGACTGGGCAGGTCTGCAGTGTGTCTGGCAGGCTGTGGGGTCTCTGGGTTGCTCTGATATCGCTTGTTCCTTTGAGGCCCCAACATGGCTGTGGATAACGACACCAGCCACATCCAGAGTCTGATCTCAGGCCAGCACGAAATGATCCAACGTTTCAGCTGCCAGGACCTGGGCAGGATAAAGGTACACCCATGTTGGATTGGTTGAGCACATCATCAGACGTGTAACATGGGTTTGATAGCTGATAGCGCCAGCCCTCCCTTCTCTGTCTCTTCACTGGCACACAGTGTTGCCTGGATGCACCCTCGGAGAATGAGCCCACCCTTCTTGTCTCCCCTGTCTCCCCTTGATCTGCCTCAACTGGCTCCTCTCCCCCACAGTTTCCCTCTGTTCTTTCTGTTTCTCTCCCCCGAAACCATCTTTCTTCTTCTTCGCCTTCTTCCCTCCCAGTTCTTTGTCAGATCCACAGGGCCAGATTTTTATCGCTTTTCTGTGAGTCCTGCGAGGGGAACCTTGAGGGTCTCAGTGGGATCAATTTAAAAAGGAAGCGCTTGTCTCTCCTCCTCTCCTTGGCCCTCTTGGCTGATTGGGTCCGCTCGCCAGGAACTTGCAGGCTTTTGATCTCCACACCCCCCCCCCCCTCACAGCCCCCCACCCACCCCTGCTCAAAGTTTTTGTCGGAGCTTGGCTCCAAAAAAAAAAATCTGTTCCACTTTCTGAGAAATGTGGGCCCCATCCCCTTTCTGTGCACCTGTGAGAGACAGAGTAAAAGTTGTAAACCCATTGGGTGGTACTAACAATCTTATGGCGTGATTGACTTGTCTTTGATGATGTGAGAGCGAGCCATCTCTTCAGGTGGAGGTACACTGAAGAGGACTTGTGGTCCTCGGGCAGCTTGCTTGAACAACTGGTGAGAAGTTGCTGGGAGGTTGATGCATAATTCACACAGTGTGGGGAACGGCTGTCTCTGTTACAAAGAGGAGAAAGGTACGAGGTGGTGCCTGGGAGCGTTCCCATGCTGAGCTGTGTTGAAGGTGCTCCCTCCTTTGTACGACATGAAGGAACAGTGACCCTGCAGCAAGAGGGACTACATTAGACTACAATAACCAACCAGGGAGTGCTGTGTCCAGGGTTTTGTGTTTCTTGTTGGAAAGAGCACTGTTAAGGATGAATCTGGTTTATTGTATCGTGGGTCTTATTTTTTAGGCCATCATTCTGATTGGTCATGTGATTTGACTTTGCATTGCTGCCCACTGTATGTGGGGTGGAAGACCAAAAATTACACCAAAGCATGTTTATTGCAAAGCTTATCTCACTCTGTGGTTTCCTTTGTACAGACAGATGACCTCAAAATACAGGTTTTTACTACGTACTGAATTAGAACTGGTCTCCATTCAGCATCCCTACATTAATCAGACAACCTACCTAGGTGTAGTATGAAGCACCTTTTTTAGATACTTGGTAGTAGGGCTGGGTATTGTTTAATCAATTACAATACTAGTACCAATACCAATACCTTTAAAGTGATACCAATACCAATAGAGTACTTCATTCCATACCCATCGTCTGAATAGAAGCATTCAGTTGTGAAAATAGACACCACTGAACCGCCAACTCTGCCATATACACCACGTTAAACTCCACCATACCACAGACTGTATGGGGTTGTAGCTGCTGCAGTAGTGGGCCAATCACACGCTACCGTGATTGGCTGCAAGATAAAACATAGAAATAGTCTTTTTTTTCTAGATCTAGAAACAAAAAGTAATCAAATGCAGGTACTTTTTGACTGGAGAAGGTTTGATACGACTTTGAACTATTTCGGTTGATATCTTAAAGGTATTGCTTATCCCTAAATAAAATCCCTTAAAACGGGACTGTTAGCTCAATGTTTACAGCAAAAAGTGAAATTTCTCTCACATATGACTGTGAGTTTGTTGTGTAATATAACTGGTTTTCTGACAAATGGGCAGTAGAAAAACTCTGTCAGTGTTTGGACAGGAGCCAGGCCCCGTCACCCTCCTCCTCCTCCTCATCTTCCTCCTCACTCTCCTGCCAGGTCACAGGAGGTCAAACGGAGTTTTTCTTGTCCTACCTTACTGACCTCTTGCCTCTTGGGAAAACTCCAGTCACGACTCAGGATTAAAATTCTTGGTAAATTCAGCCAAACCAGGCCTCAGGTCCTTGTGCTTTTGTTTTTTCAAGCCATATCTAATGAAGATCTCCTTATTTCTTGCCAGTGAGATGGAACAAACAACTTTTCTCAGCCAGTGTGCTGCTCAGAGAGGACCTGAAAGTTTGAGGTGGTTTGCGAGCGTCTGTCTCTGTAAAGCAAAGCACCCCTTATTTTTAGGGCTCTTGGGTCCCTCGGTGATGACATCATCGGTGTAGTCGTGCACTAATTGAGGTTTAATGCTAGAGTAGAGAGAGCAGGGCTGTAATTTTCCCGCCCCGGCCTGGAATAGAGACGACAGCTTTTCATGTGGTCTGGTCTAATTTAGGTTGCAGTGCTGCAGCTGTGGGACACCTCACACTTTTGTCTTTCTCATTCTGTCTAGAGATTAAAAATATGGTGAAAGCAGTTTATTTATAAAGTAATTTAAAGGACTTGGTCATGCCCAGACTTAGACAAGAGATAGATTGAAGCATAAGTCAATAAACTGTTGGTGAGACATTAGGAATCTTGGAATCAACCAAACACTGACATGGAAATTGGACTTTAAAACAGTTTTGGTAATATTTTTTCCAGTATCTGTTACAAAACCATCAAAGTTCATAAGTAAGCCTTGAAGAAATAAATATAGGCTATCTTCCACCACCTCCTGCCTAAATACTGCACTCATTCTAAATGTAAAGCAACATACAGTATGTCAGGGCAACACACAGTATGTCAGGGCAACACAATGTGGTTTGTGAGGGAGAAACGTGTAATATGAAGAATGGCATTTGTTGTGTCATTATGATTGTATGTCCACAGAGCCTGGGCGTGATGACATTCATCCTCCCATCTAGGCACACACCAATACAAACACAAAGCCCATCCTGCTCTTTATCCCATCTGCCATATCAGGCCCATTATAAACATCATCCCTGTTTCAAGTGGAAAGCCTTAATCACAAGTGTAATCATTGACATTGCTAGGTGGTTACTGGCCTGACGGAAGAGGGGCAGACAAGAGATGCCATCAGGGCCCGTAGAGACACCTGATATCAGCAGCAGACAAGAAGAGCCTTTACATTCTGTCTCTGAGGATAAACTAGGGACAGTTTAATCTTGCTTTATATTTTTTACTGCTACTACAGCATTAAGTTACTCCTAATACCAAAACCAATCTCATTCAAAGTTTCTTTGTTGATATATATATAAAGCTGTCATATATATAAAGGACCAAGAAATGGTTCACAAAAGTGTAGAAATTGACCAATATGTTTTTTTGAGAATCGATAGAACTGATATACATTTGCAATAAAATTTGAATCTTGGTGTCAAAATTTTGAATAATCAATGATGGAATGTAACTAAGTACAATCTTAAGATCTATACTTAATTACAATTTTGAGGTACTTTTACTTGAGTATTTCCATTTTCTGCTACTTTATACGTCCATACATATCAGCTCGTCATCAGACTCTGCAGAAGCCTGATAACGACCCGTTCATTTGAATCAGGTGTGTTGGAAGAGGGAGACATCTAAAACATGCAGGGCAGGGGGTCCACAGGACCAGGGTTGGGAAACACTGCTCTACACTAAATTTTGAATGCAATTATTTTATTTTTTGTACTTCAATACATTTATTTGATAACTTTAATGACTAGTTACTTTCAGATTGAGATTATTCAGTGTTGATAGGCCATTACTCGTATAACCAATCAGATAGCGTTGTAGGCGGGATGTTAAGTGAGACCACAGACTGGTGAATGCTAGCAAAGTATTATTACTTATTCTGTCGGCAATCGGACACAAAAATACAGATTCTGATAAAAGGATAAAATGCTGCATATCACAACCAATTATCAGCCAGGCCGATAATCAAGCTTTCTACACAAAGAGATGTGCATCACACGCCTCAATCTGCGTAGGCAGTCATATTAAACTATATTTAATGTTTGATCAAGGCACCCAGTTTTACCATTAGCTTCCTTGTTTCACTATGGACATATTTAACTATGGAGAAAGCAGAATAAATGAAGTAATTGAATCAGCAAGTGAAAACAATGCCGCTATCATCTTGTATACTTCTCATTAAAATAAGATGAGATAAGATAGAACTTCATCCCGGGGGAATTTTTAGTACAAAGTAGGAAAGAGTGCAGTTAATTCATTAGTCTTCTGGTTTCTGATGAGCCTCCAACACGGCCCCGTCTGCTTTTTGCTGTTGTTTTTTATTACAGTGCTAGTTTTGGTGTTTATCACACGATAAAGTCAAGACTGCTTCTTTTAATTTCCTATAGGTGACTTAAAAAACAAAGCCTCTCGTGGTGAATCTGTTTTGTGTCATTGTGTAAATGTAAAACACGCGACTGTAAGTTTGCAGTTCCGCGCCAGTTCCATGCGATGCTTCCCATTGTTTCTACGCAAATGTCTCATGACATATGCTAACATGCAAAATCGTATTACATTATGAGAAAAAATGTTATTTGTGTTTTATCGTTCAAGCTTTAGAATTGTCCAGCGTGTGATCTCTTGGAGCTAATCCCAATATAATAACCTTGCACTGAAAAATGCGACACGGCAGTGGTTCATGTTCAGATTCAAAACGGAAGCTTTTTGGTAGCAGGATGCTGTGATCAGAGGAGTTGAAGAGTGAAAATGAAAATAAACAGTAGATGTCATCGTGCATTGTGTTTCAGTTCCTCTGTAATGTACAGTGGCCCTGGGGTGTGATTTAAAAATGACAGAGCATTTTGTGAATAAGTCACAGCACATGCGCACACACAAACACACACTGATCCCATTGTAGCAGTCGGGTCTAGCTGGCCTCTGCCTGGGCCAAAGCCTGTTAGCTCCAATTCAGAGCGTAGAGGCTGGTAATGAGCACTGTCAGAGTTGACATAACAACCTCCCGCTCTGGGGCTGAGCAGTGGAGTCAGACAGACAGAGAGAGAGAGAGCAGGTTCTGTCTGTGCTGCGTTGATCCTGGGACTGGTTGCAAATCATCCATTGAAATTCCCAGTCAGATTCGGCTGTGTTTTGGCTCATGGTTGCCCTAGACTCTAACCTGTTTGGCATCAGGGAAAAGGGAACTAAATATCTCTTTTACATTTAAATGCTATTTTCCACAAACTGCCTTCACTGTGATACAAAGTCACAGACGTGGTTGGGGTTCCAGCAGGTAAATCCTGTTAACCCAGATTTGCAGTGACTGCTTTTGCATTTGCACCCGTCATACCTGGAATGAATTGCTGTGTACTTTGGAGCTAAATACTTAAGCGTGACTGGAGTTTAGGAATTAGGTTTTGTTTGAATGCAGTCTGGTTTCTGACTTGTAACTTGGCGAAGAATAAAGTCTCTTGCCCCCAATGTGATCTTCAATATTTAAATAAAAGTTGTGTATGCATATATGTATAACCTTAGAATAACTTTAATTATTGTGCACCTTGAACAAATGCCTTCTTAGTCATGCCATGAATACACATTATACAAACATTAGGTGTTCTGTGCAGTTTTCCTCCAGTTGTTTCCTCACAATAAGCATTTTTCTCTCCTTCCCCAACCTGGCTCATTAGAATCAGCTTGTTTAGAGTGGATGACTTGTTGTGTTGTCTGACGTGAGCTCAGGCAGCAGAGAAAAAAAACAAAAAAAAAACAGCTCCTGCATTCCAGCATTGCGTGCCCTGGACTCCCATTTCTCAATAATTTATCCAGACAACTAGAATGATTATTCTATGAATATGCACCAAAAAATTCCTTTCTTATGCTCTTTCTCTCTGTGCATGTCAGTGTGTGCTCAAGTGTGTGTGCACGTGAGCAAATGCGTAGCTGTGTGTATGCAGCTCTTTTCCTCCTGAAACAGGGGAGGTGTCAGGGTGAATTAGCCCCCCGCCCCCCACGACTGAATGCCCAGAGAGCCAAGAGATGCACCACAGGTTCTGCTGAGTCGCACATGAGCCGCGGTGTGTGCGTGTTTGGTTCTGGGGGGGGGGGGGGGGGGGGGGGGGGGGGGGGGG
>JBBPCS010000429.1:13949-28184 GCA_037974645.1 Hollardia meadi | reverse complement strand
GATAGATAGATAGATAGATAGATAGATAGATAGATAGATAGATAGATAGATAGATAGATAGATAGATAGACAGACTGCTGCTGTCTGTGAAACACCACTAGTATCTCTTCTTCCTACCCCCTTCCTTCCATCTTCCCATTCTCTTTTATCAAGTCAACAGCCGTCTCCCCCTCCCCTCTTGCCTGCCCTTGCCTCCCTCCTTTCCTCTCCCCTCCCTCTCTCTCTCTCCCTCTCTCACTTCAATCTCAAGTGTTTTCAATTTTATTCTAGAGTGGAATTAACTACCCCCGATGTCAAATTGCCGACGAAATCGATAATAATATCTTTACAAAAGAGGATATTCCAGTCTCTCGCGTCGGCTTTTGAAAAATGGAAAATTTAGCCGAGATTGATTCATTAGTTGACACGTTATAGGACGGTATAAGTATTGATCGCGGCCTGTCATGTCCCATCTCGGCTAATCGAAGCTGAGGCGCTCTGTCGATGGGCGCATTTTTCATAATTCCGTCGCCGGGGAGAGAGACCAGCCGGCAGAGGCGACTGCAAGGCACAGAGAGAAAAAGAGGAGAGTGTAGGGGGCAGAAGAAAGATAGACGGGGGGAGAGAGATGACTTGGGGGGGAAATAGGTAGGGGGCAAAGAGTGGAAGAGTGAGAAATAGAGTGAAAAGGAGGCATGGGGTAGGGAGGGAAAAGGAGAGAGGAGTTTTGTGTGTCTGTGCTTGTGCGCGCTTACCCGTGTCCATACTACGTCTCCAGCCCAGAGGCCTCGGGGTGAGGCAGAGAGGGAGACACAGGGAGGAGATGGTATGTTAATGGTGCAGGTATTGGGGCGTAGATAATTAATGCATTAACTAATTAAAGTCAAACGGCGGAGATAACGAGGTGGAGGGAAGTATATAAGGAAAAGGGAAAAGACGGCGGGATGGTGGGAGGCGAATTAGGGCGACAACAGGGGAAGAATGGGTTTTAATAGCGAGCGAGGAGATGCGTAGAGGTGTGAAAAAAAGTAGAGATGGGAAGGAGGATGAGGGAGAGCGAGAGAAGGTGTTTTGTGGCGGGGATGGAGGGTGTGGGGGTGAAATAAATAGAAATTGAATGGCTTGGGTGCGAGCAGAGAGAAGTTCTGAGGCGGAAAAAAAATATAAAGAGGAGTGAGAGAAGACAACTACAATGATGGAGAAACTTTTGATAGTTGTGCAATTCGTTTGGAAACTTGGCATTGGCGTGCTCAGGACTTATAAGTCCAACATAATGCCACTCCTCTGGCAGTCTTGTCACGAGTTGCACAAATCCAGCAGCCCTGTCAATCAACAAAAGGAGGTTGTTGCAAAGGAATGGAGTCTACCTGTTTGTCTTTGAGTCTGAAGTCTGAAACCCCCAGACTCCATTGTTCCCTGTTGGGTAAAAAGTGCTAGATTATAGGTCATCATATTGCACAAGGAACCATACAGGTTTGGAAATAAATGGCAAAAAGGTGCATTGCCTCACCAAAAATCCTGCCAGTAGTAAAAATAGACAATATTGTCTACTAATATGTCTTTTAGACCGTCCATTGTCCCATGCCAAACAGTCTGCCATATTCTCCAGCCAGCCTCAAAGGTTTTACAAATAAAATGCAGCGAATTCATTAATCCACCATAAACTAATATCATAAACGAAAGTTCAGTAAGAGACAAGAGGCTTCTGACAGAAGCTCATCTGTTCACCACAACTCATACCCAAAAACAGGCCATTGTTGGTCATGTGTCTTTAGTTTGGTTGGTTGTGACCGGTGATGTTCTGCAATCTGCAATGTTTTATCTTTGCACTTATACCTTTGTGTCCATCTTAATCCACAAGAGTCTTGGTTTCACAAATAAAATGCCAAATGTGAGTTCATCTGTGATAAAAGAAAATCATGCCATCAAGGAAAACAAGTCCAGAAGGTGGTTCATGGATCTTACAGAAGCTCATCCTTTTAGCTATGTCTGTTCATATCTTTTATCTGTTTTGACACTCCTGAGATTTTGAGTCATGCGTTTGTGCTACTTTGAAACATAGCATATTTTAATAATACAATGCTGGGTCGCTAAGTGTCCGTGTTGTGTTGAACACCAGACACACAGATGTGCTGAAAATGACACATCAACTGTCAGAGTGAAGCTGTACGTGTGCCCGTGTAGTCCAATGAGCCTGTGCTCTAACATTCAAGGGAATGCAACGTGAATCTCAGTTGCCATAATTGATTTTGATAAACTAACATGCATGGTGTGAGGAAGTCCTCTTGCATTGAGAGAAAATGGGAGTGTGTCCGAAAAGGCCACCCCCAAATCGGCAATGATAAAAGTGGAGCTGAAATGGGTTGTGGGATGGAATCAGGAGAAATGAGATACACCAAATTAGAAGAGATTGGCCTGATGGACTTGGATTAGAAGGAAAAGAGGTGTATAGGGAGGGGATGACGAGAAAAGGAGCAGAGTGAGTGAGTGAGGGAGTGAGTGAGTGCATATGTGGAAGATGGGGAGAAATGGAGGGGAGGGGGGTCTCGGTACTTGGCAGTCTCTGGGTATCTCAGGTTCTCTCCGGCCGGGAAAGCGGTCGATATTTAATTGTTATTGCTAGCATGGAACGCACGGAAGCGGGGCCTGTACGAAAATTTCTCATTTATTTGGTATTCTTGTTTTCTCTCCTTTTCCTCCTTCCACCCGCCGCCCCTCTTTGCGGGGTGATGTGGAGGAAAGTGAGGGGAGGTGTGTGTGTGTGTGTTTGTGTGTTTGTGTGTGTGTGTGTGGGAGGGGGGGGGGGGGTTCTCATGTGCGCACTGGGGGCAGAAAGGGGATAGGATCCTTGGATGAAATCTGAAGGGGGACAAACAGTGCGTCCTCCTTTCCCAAGTTTAGTTTCAGTCCCTAGACACATCATATCCACCCTCTATCGCCTCCACGCTGCCCCCACCCTTCTCTATCTCCCCTCACTCCATCTACCCCCACCTGTCCAAAATGAAAAATCCGTCATTTTCATCAAACGTCCAACCAAATATTATCTACACTCCATTCCCAAAGATCGAATCTTATTTAGGGGCGACGGGATTCGCCATCTGTTTTCAAATTTCATTCCTCCATGAACTTTATTTTCCCTCGACTTTGGACAAAATTATAACCCGATCGATCCGCTTTCTGGCCACCACCCGTCTACATATATTTTCCTTGCGCGGTCTCTTCACAGTGCAGGTCAATTTTCTGTCTCACGTCCACGGGAACACGTGCAGAACACAGTCTGCAGCTGATAGAAACTTAAATGCAGTCGGGCTGATGTGAGGTGGAGGTACAGGCTCAGCGCCTTCTCTGTTTTCTCCCCCCTTCTCTGAGCTCTCATCCCTCCCTGCGCCCGGATCTCTCCCCTTCGCGCGCTCTCCCCTAGCCCCTGTCAGTTTTTCCTGGCTTTCCTTCTTTGGTTACATTGCCAATAAACTACATCGTACCAATTTCGGACAGTTGCCGGTTGCCGTGGAGTCCTTTTTTCCCCCTGTCAACTTTTTGTTGCACCGAGGACAACTTTTCTCTCGCTATAGTCCTGCGCGCTGCTTTCTCTCACTCGTTTTTTTTTTTTTTTTTTTTTGCTTCTTCTATGGGCGTATTCACTGTAATCGCGAATCATAGATTATACCAGTTTAACTCTTGACCAGTAGTTTAATACAGAAGGAAGGATGCACGGTTCGATCTGTTAAACTGGCCAGATACCATCTCTCCTCTGCGCACGTCGACAGGATTCCCATCAACCCAAGGGGGAGCTGCTCGTCAAGTCAATGAAGGTGCATCGGTAAAGGTAAGCATCGTACTTTTCCTTTCTGTTCCGGACAAGTGGCATTAATAACTGAGAAACGCGTCAGAAAATACAATTCTCGTGAGAAATATACTGTACTTTGGTGAGCGGGAAACATGCGCACCTCCTGCAGAAATTGATTGATGTAGGTGTGCGCCGGTGAGTTGTCGAACAGCGCACAGGACCCAATAGCCTACGTCTCCCTCCAAATAGCTACATCGGCAACTATTCGTGAAAGGTTTCTGCTTTTAAGTGAAAACGTGTTTGCGCGTTGCATTTGCGATTTATATGTGTGAAGGAGAGAGGCACCAGACAAGTGTTGGATGAACAGTATAAGAGCAGTCGGGGAAGTGGAACACGAACTTGGGGAATGAGGATGTTCACTTCAAAAAAAGTTGTCCAAGTCTAAACGACATAGGTGGGCGTCCGTGAATATGCGCGTGCGCAGAATCATATTTTAATATTAGATGACTTGAAAGCCATTTATTCTATAGTATTGTGTATTAACACAAGAGACTGTATGTGTGAGAGTAACCATAACCATGCATTTACAGTCTCTTGTACTCCCACTGACTTATCATTACATTCATTACAGCTGGTATTGCACCAAAAGGAATGCTGCTCATACTTTGTGCATTATGGAGCACAAGCAGCTTCCTGTCACACATTCAGTTTGTATATCGCTAAGCATAAGAAATATGGTCAAATTTAAATGGCAGCTGCTGTGATGAATGGGAATTTCACAGTTTAAGCATTTAACATCATATTCTTGTGGTTTTAATTATGGATTATATGGATTATGAAGAACTCCTTCCCAAACACAGAGAGCAAAGACGCAAGACTTTGATCTTTGAGATCCAACTGATATACGCTATACACTCTGGTGTTTTATACAGAATGGGAGACTGACTTTGTGAGCTTATACAATGTTTGATTGAGTTTTATTATGGTGATTTTCTTTACAGCACTAGTTAAACATTCGCTGATGCTCTCTGTGAATATTGGTTATATACTCTGCCTTGCTTGTGGTTCCTCTCCTGACATAAAAGACGTCAAAAAAAAAGCCCCCCCGGATACTGTCACCATGACCTTTTTATTGATTTCAAGTTCATGTCACACAAGGTCAAAACATTACTTGTAAAACTGAGATGGCTTCAGCTGTTTATCTCATTTATAGATGAAAATCCAATGTGCAACAAATGTGCGAGGAAGGAACGTCATCTGTGTCTGTGTCAGCCATGCAGTTACTCAAAAACGAATGATGAAAAATGTCAGAGACAGGGCAACACTGCTGCTGTTGTTAAATAGTACATATTTGGATAACACATCGATCCAATGAAATAAATAATCTGAACAAACAATGAAGATTTGCATAGTACTGAAAGTTCAACATCTAAAATGAGAGCCTGGTCAATATCTGAACTGGTCTAGTTTTACTAGTAAGAAATGACAAAATAAATAAATTTGTTTTTTCTCTTCAAAGGTGCAAAACTGTGTCCAGCATATGTGAATTTTAGCGCTTCCAGTAAAACCTCAGCATGTACATGGGTTGTAGTTTTGAGTCATAATCATTTGCTCAGTTTTTACCATCTGTGTTTTGCTGCATTGACTGAAACATCACATTTTCAAAAGCCACAGTGATTTGTCAAATGCCATTACAGGAGATGCAGCTTTTAAGTTTTGCCCTCATTTGTAGATTGTTGCATTTCTTAAATACTTATAGGCTACTTATTTAATCTCTAATATAACTGATGAGTAGCCTGGTTGTTTACATGACAAAATTTAGAGAAACATCCTTTTTTTCAGTTTATGTTTTAAATGTTTGCTTTTGCACAGCAAGACAAAAAATACATTAGATGCTAATCCATTCTGGTGTACACCCAGATGATTGGAGTATCTCATGGTGGCACAGGCTGTGTTGGTTAATAAAAATATACATTTTCAGTGAAATGTTAGTTTCAAGTTATTCTCCATTACGTAATTGAAATGTAGCACCTAAGCCCTCATAGACCTAAATATTCACCATGGAGAGAATCTTCATTTTATCCACTGGGAAATGTTTGGATTTCCTGGGGTCAAAGAACCTGGACTCAAATCTAATATTTAACATTGGCACCCAACATGGGTAGAGTGAACCTGCGTGAGACTCATTAAGTCTAAATTCCTCACTGGAGCTGGCAGGAAGACATTAGGTTCCCACTACAGTCTTTTTTTCTACATGGTGCCAATACCCCAGCAGTTTCTTCCTGAAATAACTCCTATTGACATTGATAATGCAACAACTCAGTAGTTTTGTGCTTATTCTAAACCACATTATATCCGCACCCTTTGTATAAATGAAGGCTCTTTGAGGGCCCGCTGCAAGGGAGCGTCCCTTCATTGATTAGGTATTAGCTTCACCACCTCCAACGCCCAGCCACTTGTTTGCAAACGTGTCCTATTTGGGAGGTACTCAAACAATCACTAAGCATGGGAGCCAATATTTATACAGGCTTTAACAGGTTCATTATAGTCAGTGGGGATGGTTCCGCCAAGGGATGAGGCACTCATAAAGGGCCCAACGGAGTATATCCACATCCACTGAGAATTTGACAGTACAGTCAATGGCTCCAATCATTCCTCATCTGCTTTATGGCCACAGCGACGTTTATGGCTGTTATGGGGTTAAAATGAAAGCATTAATGGATGCAAAGGGCAGAGACTCTATTCAGTGGTGTGCTGCTTTTAATCAAGGGTCACTCTGGGTAAAGTCCATAATCCACTTGCTGACAGTTACTCCAGGGTTTTGCTTGTATACTCATACTGTTGCTTCAAGGGAGGTGACGGGCTAAATGGACTCATTTTATTTGCTAAATATTTGAAGAAAGCAAATTCAACACTTTCTCAATCAGATGTACTTAGTTTATTAACAATGTTTTGCTCCCAGGATGTCCATTGTGTAAAATCATATCAACAAAAAGCATGATTATGTCCGAATTCTTGACCCGATGCACAATGTCAATAATACGATTTGGTAATATTGGTTGCAATGATCTGTAAGATAATAACACACTTTCAGATACGCGGAATCCAGATAACTTCTTTATGCTGAATGTTTTTCAGATTATCTGTAGCGTACCATGTTTAAAGTTAACATTATGTCATTTACATTCACCCTTGATATTGGATTAAATCATGCATAAAATACTAAGATTACAGTATGATGACTTGCAAGTAGTGCTTCTCCTGGCTGCTCAGTGTGTTGACACAAATTTAAGCTTCCAAGCTTGTATCCAGTCATTTCTCTCTCCTTCCTCTTTCAAATTATCGTTATTCTCTTGCACTCCCCACAGTGCCTCCTTCAGCCCTGTTGAGCTTCTGTTTGAATTGTGTCTTCTGCTAAAACTACCTATTTGTGTTCCCCACTTTCTTTCTGCTACCTTCCCAGCTTCCGCTACAACCAAAGTAGCTTTCCTTTTAGATGCCGTGCCCCCTGTTTTGGAGTCACTGACCCCCCTCGGCTCTCTTCTCTCCCTACCGTCTCCCACTTAACCCCATATTTCACAGCTGAACTACGGCTAATTTCCCCCCAGTCCTCTGAACAGTGCTCTCTCTCTACTGCTGGAGCACGCTTAATTACCCACAATTAAAGCCAAACGCTAACGAGAAAATTGCTCTGTTATGAAATTACTTCAAAAGGACTAGAGTAAGTAGAATGGATTGGAGCAAAAGTTGGGTATAGCCTCGGGTGGGAGGGAAGAGCTTCTGTGCTGTGTTTTCCCCTCAAGCTGTCTCAGTGGAAGGCAGTAAGCAAAGACTCCACTGGCAACACCCAAAGCTGTAAATTACAATATTCAACACCTAAACTGAAGTGTTGGTACAGAGAAAGCACAGTATTCACTTTAGCAATGAAAGAGTGGATGTTTGAAAGGTTTGTTGTGAACGGGGAAACAACTTTGATTGCCATTTTAATCTCTTAATCGTAATGTGATGTATGTCATTTCATGTCTCTCACTTAAAGAAATATATTACATTATGTCTCAGGACTACACACAAATAATGGCAGTCGCTGTAGCTGGTATGATGAATGGATTTTAAATACAGTCTGCACTCTGTATAATATGAAATTATGGCTGTTCTCTAAGCTGATGTTTATTACATTTCATGAACTGAAAGTAGTAAATTGTAATCACTTTACATTTCCATGGTCATTACAGACATTCTTCAAAGGCATGTCACAACTTCTGTTGATGTATTTATGACAAAGCACGGACAATATTGCCTAATGAGATGAGTTTCAGTTTCAAGTGGGCATAAACAATGGAAAACAATGTTTTTGCAACACAAGCTTAATACAGACTTGCTGTTTTACATTTACTGCACTATCAAACAATTTTAATCAGAATAATAAGTGACATTTATATAGCGCCCTTCACAAACCCAAGGTTGCTTTACATACGGAAAAAAAAAACTAAACGGGGAGGAAGAGAAATGTTCATGCAAAAGAAAAGTCTAAATCACATTTAAAGATTTTAACGTCAGTTCACTGGAATGTAAAAAGAAAACTAAGAAAATACATTTTCTCACTTACCTCTCATATCTAGCAATGCAAAAAGTTTTCATTTACCCAGGTTTTGATATATGTCTTTCTGCATCCATTCCAATAGAGTGTAGTTAAATAGCGGTTCAATTTTGGTGCTCACAGCATTGAGAAATTACATTTAACCAGACTGACTGTCTACAGCCACACTAGTGTCTCTTCTATAGCGATGAAAACATGCTTACAATTATAATGTTAACATGCTGTTTATCACTAAACACAAAGTACAGCTGAAGCTGATAGAAATGTCTTAAGTTTTGTAAATATTTGGTCATCAACAATTAAGTGTGGGTATTCTCTTTATCTTTAAGGTATTGACCGAAATAACCCTGTACCAAGTAGTAACTGCTCCAGTCAGACGATAGCTGCATTCATTTCTTTTTGTACCCAGAACTAGAAAAAAATGATCATTTGTATGGGTTTGCTTACAACCGATCCCTGCAAGTGTTTTTCGATTTCATATGACGTATGACTGGTCTACTACCACAGCAGCTACAACCCATACAGTCTGCGGTGTGGTGAAGTTGAGCTTAGTGTATTTGACGGAGTTGGCAGTTCAGCGTGCCGAGATATCAAATTAATTGCTCTATTGGTATCTGTATCATTTTAAGGGTAATGTTATGGGCACTGGTATCGGAATTTTTAAACCATTCCCAGCCCTGTAAATCAATTGAAATTTTGACCTGATGGTTTCACTAGATGAAACTAGAGATCACCAAAGTTATCACAGTTCATCCTGGGGGGGGGTATGAATATGTTTAACAGATTTAATGGAAATCAATCTAGACGTTCTTGAGACATTTCGCTCAAAAACACAAATTTCAACTTCATGGTGATGCCAAAGGGAAAGTCGGAGAATTGCCAAAGTCATTAGGCTTCATCTCCTGTGGACTGAATGGTTCTTCAATAATCTTGGCGATCAATTGTTGCAATGTTCCTGTCTGCACCAATGTGGTGGACTGACCAACCCACTAAAAATATCAACATGAATCTGAAACAAAGTCCTGGTTACTATGGATAATCCTCACTGTGAACAGTTTTCATGGGGACTATCTCTTTCTTCACATGTTCACACTGAGATCTGTGGGCTATTTTGAGTAACCAGGACTTATTTGTGGAAAGCCGCATATGTTGATTTTTATAACTTACTTTTTATGGCTTTGAATACCACAACCTCCATTGCATTAGGGTGGAACGGTTGTTTCAAACTGTGATCACATAAAGCAAAAATCTGCATATACCACTAAAGGTAAGTGAGAAAATACATATATATTTGTAATTTGCATGAACCTACAATTCAAGTCACGTGTTTAGGTTGCTACACATGAAAACTCATGA
The DNA here is from genome assembly GCA_037974645.1 of Hollardia meadi. Lineage (NCBI taxonomy): Eukaryota > Metazoa > Chordata > Actinopteri > Tetraodontiformes > Triacanthodidae > Hollardia > Hollardia meadi. The sequence continues at coordinate 18,465 of JBBPCS010000429.1, read as the reverse complement.
TGTGAAAAGATTGGCAGGAAAAAAAGGCTGATCAGAGCCACCAGAACAAACTGTCCTACATATAATAAGGTTACACTGCGATCATGAACACATTCTTGTAAAATAACAGCATTATCTCATTAAACCTTGCTGGAACTGTCTCATAGCAGCCAAACTGAATTGAGACACCCAGATGTTAGAGTGTATCCGGCACAATATACCTGACCACAAAACCCATTCCCTGTCACTGAGGAATGAGCCAAGGCTTCCAAACCTCCTGCCCCCCTCGACCTCCCAACCCAATCCAATCTAAAGCTGGCAAAATGAAACAAATAAACACTAATTCGGATTATTTACGTCCAGTTTACACCACATGACGCAAAGGTATGAGAGGGAGAAAAAGGAGCTGTATGGGGGCTGGATAATTGTAACAGCGGTAGTAATAAGTGCAGCGGCTACATTGATAACAATTAGATTTGATTTCATTTGAGAATGCCTCCACAGCTGCTCCCCACTCACCCCCTTAACCCCCTTTTTCCCTTCCCCCCCTCCTCTCTCTCCCCTCGCTCCTCTCCCCCTAGATTAAAGTGGGTGTGTTAATTCCATGGTGTAGCGATCGAACAGCTCTGGCAACAATGGGAAATGGGCTATTGATCAGAACAGCTCAGATTAAGACTAGGCAGTGGAGCTCTTTCTTGCTCTCTTTCCCCTCCTTTTCTCTCCATTTCCCACCTTCTGCCTGTCTTCCTGTCTGTCTTGCGTGTGTCATCTCCCCCCTCGTGCCCCTCTCTCCCACTCTCTTTCACACCCACAAAGAAGCAGAAAGAATGTTTGCATGTATAAGAGAGTCTTTGAGGATTTCCTTGTCCTTCCTCCCTGTCCCTGCTCTCTTGCTCTCACTGCTCCCCTCTCCTAATTTTCTGTGCCGAAGTCTAACCTCCTCTGTTCTCTTAAAACGTTATGTTTTAGCTGTGTCAAATCAAAGAAAGATGCACAGAAACTGACGACTATAGGATCTGCAAGCAGAAGTATAGTGCATACAGTGTGAGCTTTTTAACAATTCACTGTGCTGCAATTTGACATCCATTCACATGAGATTTTATATCAATCACTCATGGCGAGGACTGTGTTGTGCCACAATCAAAGTCCGCCCTATCAGAATGGCTCACCTACCAAAATTAGCTGTCATGATCGGGCCGCGGGACAGAACACATTGGATTTGCATTGAATAGACATAAAACATAGCAAATGTGAGGAGACAGCAAATCCATACAGTGAAAAGTGAGCTAAGAATCCCCTACTCTACTTATATTAATTAACTCAGTCAATGTGGATGTGATAGGTCAGTTATTCATCCTCTTCCAGCGCCTCCCCACTCTGTCACATATACCTCCCAGGTGTCAGAGGCTCAGACACTCCAGCTACTGAACAGGGATCAGCGAGGGGGAAAAAAAACAAAACACCCCACGGTGATTGTTAGAATGAGCTGGTCTGAGATCAGTGGTTAGAGGTTACAGGCATGTTTCACTGTGTATGTTTCTGCTTTTGCCCTTTTCAGATTTTAGAGGTGACGTGAACAAATGCAACAGACACTGCATGCATGTACAAATACTGACATGCACCAGCAGCACACACACACACACACACACACACACACACACACACACACACACACACACACACACACACACACACACACACACCAGTGGTCACATCAATATTGCCATGACCCTCAGGGGATTCGCAGTATTGGCAAAGCTTTCATCTGCTGAGTGTGTGAGTGTCTGATACTCTCTGCTCCCGACACACACACACACAGACACACACACACACACACACACACACACACTTGGCATGCAGTAAGAACAAAAACATTATACACACAAATTCTCTCTGGTTGTAGCTCTGTGCAGTTGTGAGCCCAAAAATCAGTGCACAGAGTTGAGAAAGTGACAGCTGGTGGTTTTAACAAGCAGTGATGGAGGGCTGACATCAGCAGTCGACACTAGAGGGCGATAACGAGGCACATGGGTTGTATCTGAGTGTGTGGTGTGTGGCTGTGACCATGGCCATGTTGTACCAACATCTCTCCATATATTCAACATTTTTGGCTCCCCATAGTTTTGCATACCAGCTTTTATTTTGAAAAGGGACTGACTTAAACACATGAGATATGTTGGGCACTGAAGAGTGAATTTACCTATTTAAAAAACTAAATTTAATTAGGGTTATTTGAATTTGATGATCATTTTCATTATTGATTAACCTTCTGATTATTGTCTTTATTAGTTGATCAAATATTTGGTCTATAAAATGACAGAAAGTAATGAAAATGCCCAAGGTGACGTCTTAAAGTAACTTGTGTTGACATGGCATAGCCAGTGAATGTTTGGCATTTCTGCTTAAAAAGTTAAATTTAAAAAAAATCAACTTTTCTGACTTATCTGTATAGGTGACCAATCATAACAGCTATAATTTCAATCAACGCGTTATCACCCGTAAATATACTTCTCACCACCATGTTGCTTCTGCTCGGTTCTAAAACAAGAGATACCATAAAATGATTGCCTCTGAAAGATACTTTTTTACTAACATCATCAGGTAACAGCTGATATGACCCCTTACCCACCTATGTCATGTTAGCGGTACAAGAATTTGACCTTATTCTTCTGTCAGAGTCATTGTAAATCAGTAACTTCAGGTATAGAGAGCCAGCAGAGAAGACAGCATCCTGTTCTTCCTTCCCGTTTCAGTCCCACTTTTCCCCCTTTTTTAGATTTTCCCTCCTCTCCTCTTTTGATTCCCTTGTCATATAGACTCCAGCTCTCTGCACTCAAATGAGTTCCATAGGTTTACCTAATTGATTATTAAGTTGCTGATTGGGGATCAATTAAATAATTAAAGTTTGTTAAGGGCAGAGTCGATTTACTGGCATGGGGCATGCTCTCTCTCTCTCTCTCTCTCTCTCTCTGTGAGTGAGTGAGTGATTTCACAGGGTTGATAGAAGTGATGCTATTGACTTAAAGAAGGTAATATCGTATAATGTGGATTTTGCTGCAGGGAAATGGCTGATAAAAACAGTGAATTTCTTCTTAGAGGTCTGCTAAAGCCAGACTGACAGGTAGAGGTAGATTTCCTTTATATTCAAGGAAAACCAGGAAAATGTTGTCAACAATTTGTAACATCGCAGACAGGAAATCACAGTGATTCCTCTAGTTTCAGATCTGAATCCATGAGGTTTCCTGTCAGAGAAAACACTGAATCCCAGTTGCATCTCCTTCAAGTGACCACTTGCATTGTTGTTTGTGAGGATTCAAGTTGAGCAACTTTTCGGTTGACTCCTTGGTGGCCAAGAGGTGAGACAGCAGAGGCTCCTCTTGTGGCGGCACAGAGCGCCCTGAAAGAGAAAACGCACACACACGAGTACACCACACACACACACACACACACACACACACACACACACACACACACACACACACACAAATATATGAGACACAGGAGCGGAAACGGGTCGAATCCTACTTCAAATTCTCTTTCCTCTCGGCTTGTCGACCGGGGAAAACAAACCGACCCGAGGCACAGCGAATGGGGATTTACTAATTAACTACTTACACACACACACACACACACAGGGAGAGAGAGAGAGAGAGAGAGAGAGGGATGCACACCTCCTTCCTCCTCTTCCTCCTCCCCCTCCCTCCCTGTGCTCTCCTCCCCGGGTTCAGGTTGGTAGTAGTGCTGCCTCTCCGGTCGCTGGCTCGCTGCGCCGTCACAGTGAATGCGTGTGGATAGACTGGTCGCACTAGAGCCGGTGAGAGCTTTGACAACACTTCCCGAAAATAAAGACGACAGGTATGTTGTCCTCTTTGGGCATTTTATTGCATGTAATATTTGTCTTTTTTATTTGTTTATTTTTTTATTTTCTCGAGGAAAAAAAGTTACGGTTGTTGTGCACGTGAGTGTGTTTGAAATATGGCAAGATGGATTTGTGCTGCTCATTAGGCTATTTTAATGATTTTGTTATTTGTTACTAGAACAACTGTTTTGGTCTGTAGGTTATTATTATTATCACTTTGAAGGTTAAATCTTGCAACAGAAAAGTTGAACCGTGCGCACTTTACGCGGGCTGCATTATTTGGAAGATTGGATTTGGGGTTTTTTTTAGCTCCTCTTTTCTTTTCGGAGGTGTGAAAGTTTAAATCTTTTGCGAGCGCACACACGCGCACACACCGCGGGAGAGGGAGATAAATATCCAGGTTTTGCGTGCTTGTGTGCAGGTGTGAAAGTCTCGACTACATGGCAGCACTTTGATGCGTTCAGCTGTCAGCGTTGGCCCGGATTAGCCTTTAAGTGTCTGTATTTGTTAAAGCGTCCAGCTCTCACCTCCACACCCCGCCGTATCAATCAGTCAATTAAACAGCCACTCACACACGGCGAGCTGCACGAGACCTCAGCCAGTGCATCTCTCTCTCTCTCTCTCTCTCTCTCTCTCTCTCTCTCTCTCTCTCTCTCTCTCTCTCTCTCTCTCTCTCTC
>JBBPCS010000429.1:0-13849 GCA_037974645.1 Hollardia meadi | reverse complement strand
TCTCTCTCTCTCTCTCTCTCTCTCTCTCTCTCTCTCTCTCTCTCTCTCTCTCTCTCTCTCTCTGTGTGTGTGTGTGTTTGTGTGAGTTTAATTTACCTTTATAAATATGTGTGTGTGTGTGTGATGTATGTGCTCGGGTGCATTTTGTGTGTGTATGGTGTGTGTGTGTGTGTGCCATGCTGTTTATGCTCTATCATCAGCTTTGATATATAATTACACGTGATAATATTTTAAGTTTATCTTTGTTTTTAATTAGGCTTGGCCTAATTTAATTAACTGTTTGTTTCAGCTTCTCGGCTAAAAGTTGGAGGCAATTTCAAGCTCACGCACCTGTCATAAAGAATTTTCCAAGAATTTCCCAGCCATATATGCATTTTTCCCCCAAGTTTCTTTTCCAACACCCACAAAAAAATCAACCACGCAGTAACATCTCGTGGACTGATCATCCGTCAATGTGTTCACCAAAGAGAAATGCCGAAGTTTACTCTATCAGGAGTGAGGTCAGTGATTTGTATGTGGCTTTCAGACTCGCGTGGGAGTTTGTTTCAGAAGTGGGCGCGTCAATACAGTGCGGAGCCAAAAACCTTAAAAAAAAAATATATATATATATTTGGAATAATCTTTATGTGAATTCGCTGGTTTCTCCTCAGATTTTTTCCTCTTTTTTTGGTGTTTATCCCCCTTACAACTTTGATGCATATTTATGCGCGCCGTGGGTGTACTCCATCAATTATTTGTGCCAGCATATTTCCAGATAAACAGGGTTTGTAAATCAATACATGCATGTAACTATTGCAGATTAAGAAATCGATCGATGGATCCACCCTAACCCCATCCAATGTTGTTTTTGTGCCGTCAATTATTCACATCTGACTTTACACAACATCAGCCTGCCCCAACAAAGTTTTAAAGCGTGTGTGTGTGTGTGTGTGTGTGTGTGTGTGCGTGCGTGCGTGTGAGTATGTGAAGATTTACAAGTGGGGAAGCTTTAGGTTAATTTGTTTAATTGAGAACAAATTAATTTAACACAATAATAATATTTTTGGGATGTATTTGCTTTTAAATTAAATAATCCAGTGTTTTTCTGATTTCTAGCTGTTTTCCCGCATTACTAAAAGTCTTTTTTGGCTCTTTGCAGTTTTACATCAATCAGACAACCTCACTGCCTGCTTCAGCCTTCTGTGTGTGAACTTTCAGGCGAACGTGTTGAACCTCTCTTCTCCAGTCTCGCCTTTGAGCTCAGGCCGTTTAATTGCATTATTTCCCTGGTTTTGTGCTTCTTCTCGCCGGCCGTCTCATCCGTCTCTGTGCTGCCAATACTTGGTAGAAATATTTCCGACATTAAATGGCATTTGGGGAAATTTCTCCCCACGTCATTCACCCTCCCCTCCTTCATCCTTCACCTCTGCACGGCCGGCTTTGAACTCGTTAACCCGTCCAATTCCATTTGTTATAATATCAGCGCTCTTTAGGCCATTATTAGGCTATTATTGCATCTACGCTTTCTGCTATTTACCACACTGTGCAGGTATAGCCATTATCTCTCCAGTCACTACCTGCACTTCTCTGCTTCATTTCTTTACAGGGATAATAATAATAATAAATTGATTGCATTTAGTAGAACTGCTTTCATATAACAAGCAGGATAAAACCTATTTTCGTTTCAAACAAATTGGCCTTTTATAAAATAATTCTTATTGTATCGAGCAAAGCACTCAAGAGTTTATTTCTGGCGTCTTACTGTTATCCGGAGCTTTTTTCCACTTTATTTTCGATGATGTTATATTATTATCACAATCGTTGTGTAATTTAATTTGTTTGGGTTAATAGATTTTATTTCACCTTCCAGAATCGAAAACACGAATTTACTGCTGTTAATTCACTTGTAATTCATTCGCCATCATTCCCACAAAAATATTTTGCAGTTAGGGTTAATCTTTTATTTTGCTTTATTTATAGAGAGTTGTTAGAATTATTATCTTGTATTATTTTTTTTATTTTTTTTTTTAAGTTACTGGAGTTTTTATCTCCAATATAGACTTCAGATTTAATTTTCGTTTTACGATCGTGATTCCTTGGTGAGAAATTAAAATTTTGGATGTAACCTTCCCTCCTTTTTCTACTTTTCTGTCTTTTTCTTCTTTCCTCTTTTTTTTGGAAATAGACTATTGGCTTTCTTTTATTCATCAAGGCAGTCGACCTATGGGGGCTCTCACCTCTTCTCATCTCCATCTCATTCGGAAAAGAAACTTCTGACAGGTGCGAGAGGCGGGTTTGATTTTTTTTAAAATGCTCTCATCCTTAATGTGTTGTCATCTGGAAAGCAATTTCGTATGATCAAAGTGCGGCTAGTTAGTGCGGTCAATATCCTTTCCAGCAAGCTTCTCATATATCGATAACAAGACAGCAGAGCCCCTCGCTGAGCTGCATTCAGGGCCTCTGTATCCACTCTGTGTGCCGATAAACCCGGATACATCCCGTGCGTAAAAAGGGATATATCCTCATAAATACATTTCAGAAGGCTTTAATGTAAATATAGAAAAATCATGAGTCACACTTGGGATATTGATGGAATATTTTAGAGGTTTAAAACTCGAAGAGAAAGTGCGATAAGGTCATTCACAAATCAGTGTGCAAAAGACGCACTGATAAGTCATTATATGAGTATTATATTTCTTCTCAAACTGGCATCTCTTCCACACTCTCGCTTCCTCTGTTACTTTATAACAGTAACGAGTAAATGGGGTGATTGATCTGTGGTCTATGAAGCAGCAGTGGTCCTGTGGGAAAACAACACAACAGCTCCAGGATCGGCTCCACTCAGCTGGACCCGTCTTTAGTTACTGTTGTTTCATTTATTTCTATTTCTGATTTGTGTTTTAAAATGTGCGCACAGACTTGTCCGGTAATCATAATGAAAATTAAATTTGTTTCATCTGTTTTCAGTGACGCCTTCGTGCAGTGCGACAGCGGCGCTTTCCCCTCCCTCCCGGGTCGGAACGAGCGCAGCGTCGAACAAACTCCAGTCCAGTCCGAGAGACGGTGATTGGGCTTCGGCCTCAGGTGTATCTCTGAGGCGGGGCGACGCGGAAGTCCAGGTGGGTGAACTTCCTCCTCATCCTCAATCTCATGTCTCCCTTTCGCGTTCCCCGCTGCTTCTCCTTTTTTCCCCCAATTGATCTTTATTTGGCTTTTAAAACCACGCGCAATATTTACAAAAACATAATATTTTTCATATTTTAAGCAGATCAATTTGTTTTTCCATGGGAGGAGTCATGTGTTGTTAAAAAGACTGCAACTGTGTCGTGTGTTAAGATAGGCCTAAAAGTTGTGACATTAGAATATTAATTTTATGCATTTATTTTTTTTAAATATATTTCTGCATAATATGACATCTTTGAGACCCTCTCTCAGTGACTGTTAGATTTGATTGTGATATAATGTGTAGCTTCAATTCTGTGCAGATTTTCTCCTTCAGACACTTTGATCAGCTTTGGGCTGATTTTTTTGAAAAACCTCTTTCTTGCTTTTAAAAAATGTGCTTGCAGTGAAGCAACACACACCTGTCATGTGAATAATCAAAGGTGTCCAATGCACCATGAAATAGCCCTTGGCCATTACCGATCACATGCAACATTCTCCTCCAGTCAGCCAATATCTGAAAGCGTCCTCCGGCTCCTCTGCTAATATCTTCCTGTCTGATATTAGCCCCTTGGCGCACCTTAAAATTTGTGTTTCATTATTCATTATTCAACACTCATTACTGTTGAGTTGTAGACACACTTCTACCTGTTACACTCCAAGCCTATAGGGCAATTGAAAGACTCCTCTGTATCTTTCCCATCATCTCCAAGCCTCTGTCCTGTTTCCCCCCTCCCTCTCCCTCATCTCTCCCCCTTCTACCGTGGCCCTCATACTCCAGTTGTCTCTCGCTGCCACACCTGGTAACTACAAACTTGTACACAATAATAACAGCCAGATGTATCTATCTATCTCTCTATCTAACCTGTCAGCAGTTAGTGGAGTGGCTGAGAGACTTGCAGGCGTGAAAGGTCAGTTAATCAATGGCGCACAATTTGACAAATCCCAGCGACTCTTATCATCCTCACGGGTGTTTAGGGCCGAAAGGAGGACCGCAGAGATAAATGCTTAATCCTGACTGCCTCTGCGAGAGAGGGAGAAAGAGTGAGAGAGGACAGACACAGAAGCGCTGTGAGGGAGATGGACATGCAAAGGTTGGGAGGTGTTGGTGGGGGGTGGGGTGGGGTGGGGGCTTTGAAAGAGTTGGCAATTTGAGAAAAGAGAGAAATGGGAGGAAAGAAGGAGACGTGGAAGTGGCTCAAAGCAAAACTGGAAGGTGAACAAATGTGCCGTATTTGGAAATGACAGATTCTCCTTCTCTCTGTCACAATCAAACAAAGAGCAAACAAATGGGTGACTTTGTGGCTCTCAGATCATCAAATTTGCAGCAGGCTGGACAGGCCATGCACGCGTCTTCTGGGCTGACATGGAAAGCCTGGTTCACTCTCAGTTATGGCTCTGCAGCTGTGTGTAAAGTTGAGAAAAACCTGAGGAAAACAAAGGTGTATGAGTGGTTGAATTCTCCTGTGGCATGTTAGCCCGCCTGCAGCAGTGTGCAACCAAGAGGAAAATGAGCTTTTGTCCACAAGGCTGGCTTCTTTTTTCCCTCAGTTTTCTGAACTGCAGGGGTTTGGAAGGTGGCACAATCTCTTTGCCCTTTAATAAGAATCACCCCAGTATGACATGGCAGCATTTGTTTTGTTTTGAACTGAAGTTTTTATTTCTTGTTGTGGTTTTATAGGCATGAATCTCATATAGGTTAATAATCAAAATTATGCCATCGTCACCAAAACTGATTTCTTTAATGTGGGTGTGCGCATGTGCACTTTCCGTACCGTGTGCTTTTGCACATGACGTGCCAGAGAGCTGCTTGAGTAATCACACAGACAGATGCTCATGTCCTTTATCTCCATCTCAATACAGGTTCAATGTAATTCGATTGAGATTAGTTGCACTGGCATGACAGCCGATCCGTAGTATTGCCAAAGCACTTAGGAGGCAATGACAGGACCACATCAATGTGTACTAACACACATACACCACACCCTGTGACCGGCCAACCCTGTAGAGGGAGAAAAAACACACACACAGAGAAAAAGTGGAGCGATAGAGTGACAGCCAAGTCAAAGAGGTTTTGACAAAATCTCAGGATGACAAAGTTAAAGGATGATATAAAGTTGTCAAAAGAGTGTGAAAAGAAGAGGAGAAAAATGATGAAGGGACCCGGATGGTGAGCAGAGCTGAAGCATGACAGAGTGCGTCCAAAAAGATGAAAGAACGATATGATTGACTCACAGGGGGAGTGATGGAGAGAGAGAGGAGAAAGAAGGATGGAGATGAAATGGAGAACATAGGTAGAGGAGGTGACAGGGGGCTGATGCTGAAAGAGGAGGAGAAGGAAGGAAAGCAATGGAGTGAGCAGGGAGAAAGGGCTGAAGACAAAAAAGAGAGGACAAGAGATAAAGGGAGCAAGAGAGGATAACATGTTTAAGAGTGATGTACGAGAAGAGTGGAGAGGAAGAGATTTACTAGAGGAGAGATTAAGTCAAGTTGTCCCCGGTCAGTCATTAATCCGATTTAAGAGCAATTAAGGTGAGACTGATTCCTTCCTAGAGAGAAAGAAATAGATGGAGAGGGTGAAGAGAGGGGGGGAGAAAGACAGGAGACAGTGAGTGAGAGAAGAAAAGAGTGATTGAAAGAGAAAAGTGGGAAAACAGAACAGGTGCCTGAACTCTGAGTGCCAGTTAGTGGATAAATTAGAAACAGAAAACATGGCAAAATATTTCAAACTGTGAGATTTAATTATTTTACACACTTCTATTATTTCACGACATGCACAGAATATGATGGAAATGTAGATCAACCTACATGTAAGGTGGGAGAACTGTTAAAAGGTCAGAGTGAGAGACGAAATGTATGTTTTTTTAATTGTAGTAAATAAGGTTTTAGTTATGTTTTTTCTTACACACTTTGAATAACCATGGATATCCCGGAAGATCAGGATCATGCAGATGTAATTCCTGACACTGTTCACAGACACTTAATGTGAAAGCGACCATCCAGGAACTCCAGTCTGCATGTTATAGCTCTGCTACCTGTGAGATTATTCCTCTGAGCTGACAGAAGTTGTAAAGTTGAGTTTAAGGTGAAAGCACAGAGGCAAGAGAGATAGAGACTGAGAGGCATAGTGGATGAATCTCCTTTGAATGATAATGAAAAAAAAGCACAGAAGCAATGAAGGTAGCTCTCCTACTCTTCTCATCCTCCGCCTCCTCCTCCTCCTCCTACTCCCAACACACCCCTCCAATCCCCGCTCGGTGTGCACTGTTGTTCCAGATGTGTATCAGAGGTCTTGGGGTCGACAGAGGGGTCCCTCCACCGCTGTAGCATTTCTATGTCTATTGGGAGATGGTGGTCCTGATAGCTCGGCCGCCTGACACATACACAACAGTACATAAATCAAATGCACACATACACGCTCTCACTCCATTTATCTCCCACTCAAGCAAGTGCGGTGATAGCAGCCAACTTTGCATAGAGTCAGAGAGAGGGAAAGGTTGTGGTCTATCTTGTTGAGTGGGAAAGTAATGGGTAGCTGTAAAAGCTTTACTTCTGTTGCTGCCATCTCTATTGTTCGGGCCTCTCCAGTGTTCGTGCCTCTTTTGTTTGATGTGCTTGAACAGTATATAACACACTCAACTGAGTCCATAATTGCTGTTTCACATAACTGCAGGACAACATTGTGTTATTATGAAGCCTGTTAAGGCAAAGAATGGAGCAAATTGGAAGCAGAGGTCATAGATTTTGTTGTGCAACATGTTAGGCATCTGAACGGAAATGGTTTTACATGATTTTATTGACTTCAATGCTGAATACATCAGCTTTTTTTAAAGAGAAAATTACCTACACGTCTCCTTATTTAATCTAACTTTTCTCCTATCAAGATTATTTCTATTTTTCTGTGGCGCATCCATTGCAGTTTCTGTGTACCAATCTGTAGCCCATCACAAGTCCCAGATTGAGAGGCCATTTGGCTGCTGTTGACAGGAGGGAGCAGCTATTGACAGGGCCCTGCCGGGGAGGCGTGTCTCAGACCCCGCATCCAAAGCATTTGTGGCGTTTAATACACTGTAGCAGTGGTCTTCACAGCCCTCACCCTGCATGCTACTGCCATAGGGATCAATATGCACTGGGTTAGAGAGAAATGGACCATCTGATGCACTCTCAGAGAGGGGGATGAGGGAAAAGGAGTGAGAGAGACAGAAACAGCAGGGAGGAGTGGGTTAGCAAGGGATTTAAAGGAAAAAGAGAGGAACAGGCTTGAAAAAGGGGAGATGGCGAGACCAAAAGGAGGAGACGAGAAGAAAGGAAATGATTAGAGGCACAGTTTAAAAGACATGGAGGCAGAGCGCCGCCTGGCACAAAGATAGATAGCAAGGGGGAGAAAGTGGTCAGTGGTTGAAAGAGACATTCAGCTGGGAGAGAAAACAGATTGGAGTGAACGGGGATAGACACTGAAAAAGAGGAAGACTCTAGACACCAGGGAGGATGCACACAGGAAAGGAAAAAAAGACATAAGGGAAGAGTGGGAGATTGGAAGGGAGGGGGATAGAGAAAAGGAGGGGGAGAGAGTGAGAGGGGGGGGGGTGTGGGGGGAGGATGAGGAGGCAGGGAGGGGAGGGGGGTAAAATTTCCATCAGGTTTTCAATTGGGGTGGATCAATAGTGTATTAGAGCTCACCTTGACCCCGTCTCTCCCCCTTCTCCCCGGCCCAGCACACAGGCCAAGCTACTCTCCCTCACAGCAGGGGATGGAGAAGGGGAGAGATTGCATTACGGCCACCCTTTCTTGGACCAAAGTGGCAGAAAATGGCACAATAAAAGAGAGAGCAGACAGAGGGAAAGAGGAAAACTAAGTCGTGGCAGGAGAACGTTGGAGACGAGAGTAAAAGAGAGCGGAGTGAGCTGGAGGAGACACCAGCGGGTGTTGTGGTGCTTGTTTGGACAGAGCTTTCTGGGAGAGGAAATGGGTTGGGTGCCGGGGTGTGCATGTAGACATGACTTGTGTGTGTTTTTATCAGCACAACACTCTGAAGGACAGGTTGTAACTGAAATCTGGCATCCACACATCTACAGGGTGCAGATATAATTGTGCACGGGGCCTGTATAACCTTGATGATTAGTGCTCTGTATTGCAATACACATCATCCTATGGGTTGTATTTCTGTTGTCTGCCGGGGTCATCGTGTCTATATGTAGAAGTGCTCACACACTCACACATAAACCCGGTCTAATGGTACATTTGTTGGAGCGCATTTGTATTTTTGTTTGATTTCGATGATGTGTTTGAAAATTATGAGCTGTGTGGGTTTAAAGCAACATTATGTGACTATTTTACCTTTAAATGGCATCTAAATAAATCCTTGTGATGATCTTGTATCCAGCAGAATGGTGCCTCTGTCATTCACAACCCGGATGCCTGTTAATTGCACTATTTACATGGGGTGAGCGCTTTCACCAAATATGTCTGAAATCGGCTTGCTTTGTTATGGAGATAACGTTTTCTGGTTTTCCCTGTGATGTCCTCTGGCTGCTCTGTCCCACCTCTTATTTATAGATTTAGATGATAGATTATGGCTTATATTTATAGAGTTTCTTGATGGGCAGATAGCTATACTTGGTGCTGCTAACTGTAGCTGCTATTAGCTGGTTAGCTCAGTGAGCCATGCAAGTAGCTGACCCTGCCCGGACCAGACTGGGTGCTTGGAGCATTGTGGAATGTGGTTTTCAGGCCTGGAGTGGCACACAGAATAGCTGGGTGAGCAGGCATCGAAACAGGGATTAATAGCCTCTACAGACATCATGAGAAAGGCGAAGAGACCGAAGAGGACATTGATGAAGGAATCTAAGAAGAAAAAAAGAAAAAGTGACCTAGCATGAGGCCTGACAAGAATAAATCTCGGACTGGCTTTTAGTTGGCGAGAGCTTCCGAAATTAAAGGCTGCAATACAGCAACACAGACGGCGAGCTGGCCTTCTTGCTGTTGGACTAGTAAGTAACATTAGCTGGCTTGCTATGTCTTGTGTTGTTGCACTTGCTTGATGTTTGGCTGTTATCAAAGTTGTCGACTTACAATATTTGTTTTTGATCATAAGTAATGTAGTCATGACAAATGCACATGTAAAGCTGTCCATATTTACGATGGCGTATAAATGAATTGCAATTCAAAACTGTAGGGGTGCCAAATTGCAAAAAAAAAAAATCAATTCTTGCATAATGTTGTTTTAACTTAACCTTTATCATGATTGTCCTAGCCCAAGAAAATACAACCTAAAGCCGCATTAAACAATGTCTGACCACTAGGGGGAAGAAAATAATAATAATTTTTAAAAAGCCCACAGAAATGATTCAATGTACTAGCCAAGTATAGGTATTATGTTGGATAACATTGCACCTCACAATTTACATCCTATTCCAACATTCAGTGCCAAAGCAGTGTGCACATACAGTAGCATGGTGGAGAGATATGCTTCTATTTTAATAATTACAGTTTCACTTGAGCTGTATGGGCATATCCACAATCTGAAGCGGATTTTTACGCTTTAATTCTATCTTTTCCCATTTTACACATGTAAATACAGTGAATTTGTGTCTGGCTCTAAGTGCTGCTGAAATGTTAGGGACATACACAATTATTACTGTGCCTGAACGCATCCCATTTGACACTGAAGCTCCTGCTGTTGCTCTGCTAACATACAGGCATTGAAGACATTTTGTAATGGTGTGGATGTTCTCGTCTCCCATGGACTTATTGTTTGCTTTCATATTGAGCATAACCACAATCTTTCACTAAACTAAATCGTGCTGTACTTGCCATGCATAGATATTGTAGAAAGGAATTTTTTAAAATTGTAAAAAAAAAAAAAAATGATGTTATTGAACTATTCTGATGTTTTACATAATCATCCAATATTGATGGTCTTTAATAGAGTTGGATACAACATACTTACAGCTTCTCAAGTAGTGATAGCTAACCCGTTAGCAAACATTTGCCTACTTACACATCCAGCAGACACAGAGAAGCACACATAAGAATTATGTTTCTGGCCACCCCTGATAAATGTCAGTCCAGTATTCACAGGCCTTTTTGCTACATTTTGGTCTCCACCAGATCCTTGATTTTTTTTTTGCAGTTTCATCCAAGCCTGGTGGCAGATATTCACCTTATCCATCCTATTAGATAGAAATTGTTTCTCATGATTTTATTTAGGGGTCAATGAGAACTATGAGACTCAACAATGCAGTCTGTGAGTCAGAGAAACAAAACAATGAGCTAAAAGCAGCTAAAGGCTGCATAAAGCTTCAGAGTTGGCTGTTGTTAGTCGGTGGGTTTGACACTATAAATTCACTTGATTACATGTTAATATCAAAAAGATATCACTTAGGTGAAAACTTCTGCTCTTTGTTGGATTTCTATGGCCTGCTGTGAGAATAAATTGCACACAAATGCACAGACATACATAAGACTGGTAGGACACCCTCCATCACAGGACGACAGCAAGACCAACCTGTGCAACCCGTTGGCAAGACATGAAGCTGTTTGTGGAGGACAGAGGCAGGGGGCAGAGAGAGCACGGTGATGGGTGGGGGTGGGGGTGGGGGTGGGAGGGGGGGTTGAATAAAAAAAATTGATCTGGGAATTTAGCATTTAGACACAGTTTACAAAGCGATATGGAGGGGAGGCACAGGAGCAGAGGGGACCGTGCGGGGGTGGACACTTAACTTTACAATAGGTCAGCTCTGCCTATATTTGAGTTACTAAATGTAACTCTGACATCCTGTCTTGTGTGGTGCACAGTGCATATACTCCAGAAAACAAACACACAATGCGATTCTCAGATTCTCTTCTCAACGATCCATCTTTGGCTGAGTGTGTGATTTAGCTGTTTAGACAGGAGCTTGTTTGTAAAAGCGCAGACCTACTAGCAGCACCATCCTCATCTCTTCCCCACATTTCCTAATGCTGTTCCTATTGTCACCCATCCACACTCCAGTGCACATGCACACGCCGAGATGCCCCACAACAACACACAACACACGCACCCTATGTCAGACACACACACAGTAACACACAAACTCTGTCCCACTCGCTGAGGGGGAGAAAAGGAAAGAAAAAAGGAGAGAAAAAAAGGAATCGATCGCCGGGGATAGCGGTGCGCGTCGGAGAATCGTATCTTGTCAAAATAATATATTACCCTCATCCCCGCCTGATCGATGCGGTGGATTAGGGACGGAGGGCTCCCTCTCTCCCCTCCTCTCTCTCCCTCTCTTCCTCCTCGGTGCTTGGTGCAGTTTAATATTTACCTCCGTGAAAGAGCGGCCGCGACGGCTCTCAGCCCTAATTGATTCCGACACATGGGGCTCTGTGCTCAGGCTGCGGATGAGAGAAGGAGGGCCAGCTGGAATGTAGAGGGAAAGAAAGAAAAAGAAAAGAAAGAAAGAAAGACAATAGAAAGGAGTGAGAAAGAAAATAAGGGAGGGAGGGAGAAGGAACTGGAGGGGAAGACAACAGAGTAAACAGCAAAATAGTGGAAAATGTGATGAATGCATAGTTATTTGAAGGAGGGAGAGACAACATGGTATCTAAATAAGGAGAAAGAAACAACAGGAAGAAAGGCAAAAGGGAAAATGCCAAGCGAGAGTATTCAGTTTAAAAAGTGGATGGTAAAGTTACAGGAGTGATAGGGACAGAGAGAATGACAGATGAACTAAAAACCATGGAGGAAAACCACGGAGGTCAGAGGAATTATGGTTGGAAAGGTGTAAGATGGAGATAGGAAAGCCTGGGGTAGAGAGGGATGGTGATGTACTTTGCACAAGTAGGAGGGAGGGGGATGAATGGAACTGATGGCAGAGAGGAAATGAATCAGGAAGAATAAGGGAAATGGAGAGGAGTAGGTGGAAATGGGACAGCACGCGGAAACGGCTTCAGGAGAGCAGGAAGAGAAACGGGAGGGATGAGGGCCGAGGAGAGCAAATGAGAGGGGATTAAGAGAGCGACATAAAGATGGATGGAAACGGAGAAGTGAAACATGACGGGTGGAATGTAGAGCACCAATAAAAGCGCCAGAACGGGGTGGGAAAAAAATGATGGAAAAAAAGAGCCTGGTGCAGAGGTGACAGAATGATATCAGGTGGGATAGGCAGAAAACAGGAGTGATAGCGGAGCGGGAGGCGGGAGGGTAGAGAGGGACCATATTTTCCATTGAAGGAACTGGCCTGTCATGCTGTTCCGCCGGCGCAGAGCAGCTCTATAAAATACAGGGAGCAGGCGGGTCGTGTCGGGTGACTTATGTGTATATCTAGGCTTTGTCAATATTTCTTTCTGTCTTCCTTCCTCTGTGCTCCCCCTATTGCTCCCTCGCTCCAATGCTGCCTTTTTCCAACTTCAATTGTGCCTCCGCTCCCTCTCTGCGTGTGTGTTTTTCCCGGTAAAGTGCTGACTTCTCCTTCACAGCAGACCTATCTCTATCAAGGGTGCAGACATACAGAAGGTATAAGATTTGATTGTACCTTCTGTACCCGTATTATTCTCCATTGCAACACAATATGGGCAGGATGAGCTGTGCAGTTAAATTGACATCATTAATAGGGCACCAACACAAATATACTCATTGATGTTCGTATCATTGAGTCTGATTCTAATCCCCAAAAACAAGCATACAGCCTCAGGTGTTTCACAAGTATCACGCCTACATAGACATAGTTTCTGCTCTGCATGTAAGAATGAATGAATCCATGTTTTTGTGTACGTCTCTCAGTATGCAAATTCTTCTACTCAGCCTCTTTCTGTGCACGATACAGAAGCACCGGGTGGTAGGCTGATTTATTAATGTGGTCCCAGGGAGGATTGCACCTCCTCTTCCTCATTTGGCATGGTTTAGTATCCTGAGCACAGGCCTGCGGAGACCCAGGTCCATGGGGGGGCCAGACATCCTGCAAATACTCTGCTCCAGTCTGCAACCTTGTGGACACTCACAAATTACCCTGCTCTACATTTCATGTATATTCAGGAAGAAAACATGTGAAAACTTCTCAGTTCTGTCTCACCAAATATGTGGGGTTGCACGCTGCAGCGTTGCCTTTATTTCCTGCCCAGATTTTGATTTAGCTCATGCCTTGACCATCAAGCCCAGTTCCAGTCCAGGTGGGTACTCGTCTTGAAATTTGTATTGAGAGAGAGAACAATGCTCAATATATATCGAAAAACTCTCACCCCTGATTGTGATATGAATCTACAGTGTTTTGACTCACACACAAAGAGGGAAAAGACACAGGACAGAGAAGTTGCACTCGTATGAAACTTATTTAGTTTTACAGAACAAGCTGAAAATTCCCAATCTATCTCCGTGACTTCCTCCGTCCCTTCCCACCCTCTTTCCTCTCTTTCACCCTGTTGCTGTGTCTGTTTTTTTATTTACACCTCTCCCCATTCTCTCTGCAGTGGCTCAGGGAGCGGTAACAGAAGTGTCACTTGTCATTATTGGTCTAATTCAGTAATCCGTCATCGTGCGCTCACTGTATGCAGCACATTATACGCCGGCACAGCAGGTGTACTATGCACTGGGCTGGAGATTCGATTTGACACGCACACACAGGCGAGAGGGCCGACTGGGGCCAGAGCAGACGGGCGCTGAATGTGTGTGTGTGTGTGTGTGTGTGTGTGTGTGTGTGTGTGTGTGTGTGTGTGTGTGTGTGTGTGTGTGTGT
>JBBPCS010000427.1:0-28391 GCA_037974645.1 Hollardia meadi | reverse complement strand
CCCCCCCCCCCCCCCCCCCCCCCCCCACCAAACACACACACGCAGATCAATACTTGCTCTTCAACTCTCACCACCCATTGGAGCACAAGCTGAGAGTTATCAGAACCCTACACCATCGGGCTGAGAACGTGCCCACGAGGACCGAAGGCAAGAAAAAGGAACAGAATCACATCAGGGAAGCACTTACAACCTGTGGCTACCCGAACTGGGTCTTTTAAAGGACCAAAACCTTTAAAAGACCCAGAGCAGACAGAGAGGAAAAGACAGAAAAACGGAACAACATTGTCATTCCTTACGCAAAAACTCAACAGACACTGCATCCCGGTGCACTTCAAACCCAGTAACACACTTAGGCAGAAACTTGTCCACCCTCAGGACAAAACACCCAGGCAAAAACAGAGCAATGTAGTATATGCCGTTCAATGTAGCCAGGAGTGCACAGACCTTTACATTGGAGAAACAAAACAACCACTCTACAAACGTATGGCACAACAAAGGAGAGCCAGCTCCTCCGGTCAAGACTCAGCAGTCCACCTACATCTGAAGGACAAGGGACACTCATTTGAGGATAGCAATGTCAGAGAAGACAGATGGTTTGAAAGAGGAGGAAAAGAAGCCATCTATGTCAAACTGGAGCGACCAAAGTTAAACAGAGAGGTGGTCTACGAAACCAGCTATCCACCACTTAAAATGCAGTCCTGAGTTCCCTCCCCAGACAACTTAACACCCATCCACACCTGACTCAGCTGACCCCTAACGACCCACATGGCCAAGTGGGTCTACGCCCAACATGTAACTTTAACGACTCTGAAACCCAGAACTCTAATGACCTCAACGACTCTGATGGGGCCACACCCGCACAGGGTTAAAAGCCTGTAACCCCCCACCAGTCAGTTAGTACTGATGAAGCCTCTTGGATGAGAGGTGAAACGTCTTCAAGAAACTCAAGCACGTCCAGTTGCCTTCTTTCAGCGCTTAGATATTTATTAAGGGTTTTATTTGTTTTTTTGTTTTTACTTTTTATTGCCACTTTTATGTAAGTTTCTAGAGTCTAGGAGCTTTTTTTTTTTTTTTACTCGGCTACATTGTAAATGAGGTCTCTACCTCAATGTATTTCCGAGTTAAAATAAAGGTGAATAATAATAACTGCTTGGTTAGTAGACCAACATTTCAATCTACCACTACACCACAATCAGAATTTCACTGAAAAATGACATTTCCCTTATATAACTTTAAATTTTGTCTATGGTTTTTGTGTTTCAGTGCCAAACCCTACTCAAATTATAAGAAGTGGACAACAGCCAAATATGTCATTGCCTGTCATCCATCTGAAGCCGGACACAGTTACCTGGGAAAGATGTTGAGGAGTCACTGGTGAAATCGAACATCAGAATTCACATAGGTAAGAACTTAGGACAGGTTGAATGTAATACTCACAATTTTATTGATGACAAGGCTAGGCTTATTTCATACTTAACAAACAAAAGAGGTGAAAGGTTTGTCAGTATTTTTAAAATGTGAAATAATTTATTAGAATGACGAGAACAGGCTTTGTAAAACACAAAAACCACTGATGAGAGATATCATTTCTTTTTCGAAACAGAAAGAGTGATTGGAGTCCTCAAGGGATGGTTCCACATCCTGGATGGTCCGATTCCAATGTGGCTGTTGAAAAGCCCAATGGATGAAAGGCAACACAGACAAGAGGCAACAATTGACTAAATTGTTCATGTGTGTGCAGCTTTAGTCAACATGTCCGGCAGTGTGGTAAGTTAACAATGAAAAATAAGGAACATTGCATGCAAGGTTCTTGGGGTGATGATACATGGGGCTACAGTTTGGGACAATGTAGAGGGCCAATTTGGATTTTATTTTGACAATTATGTCCCAACAGACATAACATAGACACACAGACATATTGTGCTAATGAGTGATGGAGCAGGAGTGGTGGGAGAGGTGTGGAGAACTCTGTGTGCAATTGACCCTGTCACCCTCCCAACTCTATGTCTGTGCCATAAGGCACTGCTCGCCTGGTTCACAGTTTCTCTATCGATGCTCACTACATCATCTTCTGATATACCATCAAGATTGAGGAACCACGGCTTTGCTGATCTTGTAAATGCTCTGTGTGTTTTCAGGGCCACTGCACTGGTTCCTATGGAGGACAACATATCCAGTAGTTTAATTTGCTGGGCTTCTGTTGCTGGTGGCACAGGACCTTTAGATTTGCATCTCTTGGCAGGCAGGTGGCTTTGCCCTGGCTGAGTCACTGTAGAAAGTGATGTCTTTAATTAAGTCTGGCTCTACTTTTTTAGTGCACACCTTATTCCACTCACATGCAAGACCAGTGAATGTCACTTTGTTGTAGCCAAGATGGACAGATGCCTCTAGCTTAAAAAGTACAGCTCCAACATGAGAACATGTCTCTCCAAGCCTATTGGGGAAAGAAAACATAGACAATGAATTGGTACAGGTCTTAAAACAACATAAAACAAGACACAAGTGTCAAGTTCTATTTTGCAGGTGTCTGCCTTTAACTAACCCTGCCATACAGTCACAATGGGCTGCCACAAATGTTCCATTACTTCCCACAGCAACCCATGTGTGATCTGATGTTTCAGTGACCCTCTAGGATGGATTCACATAAGCCTTGAAGACTTTGCAGTCTGAGTTGGCAGGTTTATGGTGGTACACAACTTGCACCCATCCACTAACAAAAGAGTTGTGGGCATCCAAAGAACGATAATTTTTCATTGTTGTATGAGTATATTCTTAACAATAATTATTACAAATACAACAATTATTATTAACTTATTTACAGTTGCTAATTTGACCAGAAAAACTGTAGCGGTTGAAGCTAACTAAGCTCTGCTAGGCCTGGTTTTGATCTTTGTTAGGTTAAATGATGATCTTACCTGGTGATTCGATCAAATAGTTGTTAATATCAAAGTAGTTTACTTCTGGCCACTCAGTGGGATCATTTCTCCGACGAGGTAAGGAGAAGGGACACTGAGATATACCGACAATATTGAGTTTTTCAATATACCTTTTCCTCTCTGGTGGACACAGGGTGCTAAAATAATCCACTGGCATGCTGAAATCGAATGTTTTAGCTAGCTACAAGGATTTTGTTAGCATTTCAGCCCTTGTTTGCATAGTGGCATAGATTGTTATCCTTTTCATTTTGACACGTGCTTTAACCTAAAACTGACATTTGGATATTTTACTTACCAGTGACAAAATGCTTTAGCCTATAACTGGATCAGGATCCCACAGTTTTCCCTTTCCTCCTGCTGATGCCTCACGTCTTATTGCCTGTATCCACTTTTGTCTTCTTAAAGGCTTGGTTTTTTCGCTTTGGCAGCTTATAAAGAGGTCTTGAACTCACAAGGTCAGGTTTTTAGATTTGTCTTGCTGAGTACAGCCTGTTACTGATGATAGTGAAATTGAATCAAAACCAAAAGCACCAGAAAAAAAGAGCAACAGAGGCAGGCTGGGGTTGTGACAGATAGAATGTTATACTATATGTTTATGTTAAGATCTGACATACATTACAAATTACAAAAAAACAAAGCATTTAAAATATTTGAAGCTTACCAAAATTTCTGTCAGGAAGACCCAAGGCCCAAAAAGACATTTTTCCCCCCATAGTATGGGGATGCAACTGCTTTGTTTTTAACAGAAAGGCTGAAGCAGTGTCACCCCCAGCCACAGACTGTTTACCCTCCTTTCCTCTGGGAGTCACTACAGGACTCTGCTCCAGGAGCAGCAAAGAGTTTTTTCACTTAGCTGTAACCTTGCTGAGCTCTGCACCTTAGTGATAAAAATAATTATTGCTACTCATAGTTCTTGCACCAATTAATAAATAGTTACTTGCCACAATCATTTCCTTCTCATTGAATGAATCTGCTCAAAACAACACAGACTGGATTTTCTCATTATAAACAACCAGAGAAATTTGAAATATACTTGAGTTATATACATTTTTCTTATTGACTCTTTAATCTTTATAAAAATTTTCAAGATTGCATAAATGTACATATCTGATTTCAGACTCATGTATCTATTTGTTTAGGATAATTTATGCATCGGTTCTTGGTTTGCTTAGAAGTTTACATAATTACTGTATAATCCATACTTTTGAAATCAGATGACTTTGTCATGTTTCAGAAACTTTGTCATGTCTTAAAGTTGGCATGTAAACAACAACTTTTAGACTTTTCTCCTGCATTTCATATACTACACCTGTGATGTTGCTTATTTCTCCGTCTGCACATCTTAAACAGTCATAGCAGCAAACAGGCTTTCTTTTCTGCAGAACCTTGTGAGTTCCTGGGGGACATTTCTCACTGCAAACCGACAAAGGCACCTGCATTAACAAAATGACTGTTAAAGTGGACATTCACTCTGACAAGGTGTTCTCTTTGCAAGCATATATGATTAATTTTGATGCATGAAAACCAAACATTATAATAAACTAACAATAACTTATACAAGTATGATAATTCAATTAACAATTAAAGTGATCACAGCTTACCTGTTGGGAGTTCTGTGCCCAAATCAAAGACTTATTTTGCAGATTCAGCTGTTGGTCTGCAGGTAGAGATGCATCATAAAGACCAACTGTGACAAAGTCCACAACGCCATTTTCTGACGGCTGCCAGTTTATTATTTCATACTTTGCTGCTGGGTCTCCCTTCTCATTAAAGTAAACCTCATCTCCTTCCTTTGTTTTGAACTGAATCCTTCTTATGTGTTGTAAAATCTAAGAAAATTTACAATTCAGAAATGCAGATTATTATCTGACAAACATTTTTATGGCCAATGCAACAATTTATTTTTTCAAAATTAGATTGTTTTTATGTTTTTTTTTTAAATTTGGCATAAAGGTCAAGTGAAGTGATGTAATGGCATCTAATGGTGTGGTTGCATATTGCAACCAACTAAACACCCCCTAACTCACCCTTCTCTATAGTGGCCGCAATAATTGGGAAATACATGAAAGGCCCTCTTTAGAGTGTTTGTTTTGTCCATTCTTGGCTACAGTAGAAACATGGTGGTGCAACATGCCACTCTCTGAAAGAGGACCTGCTCCAACAATTCATAGTTTCAGGTGATTATACATTAAATGAAAAACATCTTTTTTAATATTATATGCCATTCCTGTCCCTAAATCCTTCACACTGGACGTGTAATGTAAAAACTATACATTAAGTCTTTGGTGTTCAACTCACCGTGAATGGATCTAGCTGCACCTTTTTGTTACATGTTTCATTACAGCTGAGAATGCTGTGGAGTGCGTGGGCCACAGCATACACTCCTTTATAGACATTGTTAAAGATAGGCATGAGCGACATATCAGTGAAGCTATTTTGCACTCCAGTCAGATCTTCATGTCCGGTACATTCTCTCTGATTCCCTGCAGATGACGTTGACTGCTTGAACTTACAGCTAAATAATGTCTCCCAAAACACTGTAAACAGTTCATTACTAGATGAATTGAATGGCTTCACGTCTAACATGAACTCTCTCATGCCACTGACATGTGCTTTAGGGATCGACAGGCCTATGGCACCATCCAGAATGTGATGCCTATCCATGGCTGCAGTTTGGGAATCAAAGATCCAGCCCTCAGTGCCTACCCACTGGTACCCATTCAGTTTTTGGTGAGAGAACTTGTGTATTAGCACATCCATATCCATGTGGGAGAGGAAAGTCACAATCACCTTGGAAGTGGAGGCCTTGATAATTTTAATTATCTTTTGTATTTTATCTGGTGGATCTGTTCTAAAGAACGATACTGAGTACTCCAGACAGATGCCCAGCTGCTGGGCGGTTTCTGTGAATGTGGCCATGCCGTTATTGCCATAATCATCATTTGTTCTAATAGCTCCAACCCAAGTCCACCCAAAGTGCTTGACCAACTGAGCCAAAGCTCTGCTCTGGTAGTAGTCACTGGGTATTGTTCTAAGGAAGGATGGGTACTTGGTTTTATCACTGAGGCAAGCACAAGTAGCAAAGTGGCTGATCTAAAAGAAAAACAAAGATGTCCCATGATAAAAATGTAAAATATAAACCATTTACACAGAATACTACAATTCTTTTAAAGAACATTTTGCTACAACCAGATCGAAGAAGTACAGGATAATAATATTTTTTTCAAAAATGTTATTTGATTGTTATAAATCTTACCCACCAGTGGGATATGAAAGGGTCCGATGACAGTAGCTATAGCCATGCAAGGAGAGGAAGAGGTCTCTCCTATTATGGCCTGCACCTGGGCAGGTCTGGTACATGGTGCTTCGGAGGGTGCAGATATCACTTCATTACCATTAGCCAAAGCCAGTGCGACCCTCACACCTCTGGCAATGGAACCACAGGCATCATAGATCTTATAGCCTAAAGCGATGCCAGGCAGTATGTCTGTGCTGTTATTAATCTCATCTATAGCAAAGAGCATCGCCTGGGCAAACTGGAACCCTCTGAAATTCAAACTTCATGCGGACAGTTTAAATAGTTGGAATTGCAACCAGTGTTCTTGAAAAAAAGACAATAGCACAGTAAATTGAAGCATTTGAGTGTATTAATTTACAGAATATTTCTATTTAATACTTAGTTTAATTACCTTTTTTGGACCATTTTGTTTCTATACTCATTTTCTTCTTAGATATTTGAAATCTAGATTTCTATGTATAATTTACCTGGTGCATTGCAGCGGCAATGGTTTGTGCGTGTAGGTATCCTGTCTGTCTTTCCATCTGCTGTGGAAAGAGAAGATTCCCCCCAGCATAATGTCCCCATCTTCAGATAACTGGGGGTTCTCAGGATCCCCTCTCTGCCAGCACATCGGCTCCTTAGCCTGAGAGACAGATGCCACCAACAACAGCTGTAAGAGTGCCCAACCTTGTTCTGGCCACCTCTGTGTGTAAGTCATACTGTCGGAAAGAGCTAAATCACTGGGTGGCGTCACATGTACTTTAATGTTAATCAAAAGCCTGCACCAGTATTTATACACATTTTGCAGCAGCATAAAAAATATATTAATAGAACAATGATGTTTTGTCTCTGTGGACCTACAAGATGGGCGAGAGGAGGGAGATGTCCAAACAGAAAGAGAATTTTTGCATTAGTCATTTTTAAATATCTTATCTCTATATGTTTTTTATGTAAGAATATTTATTTGTGCTCTCCAAAAAGGTTTCCTTTTTTCTACCTTAATATTTGGCCCTTATTATATTGTATGTACTGAATGAAGGTAATGTGAAGTTTAGTAGGCTTATCAGGGTCACTAAATGCCACAAAGTGTTTAAAATGTGCTAATTGATTTTGTTGTTGTTGTTGTTGTGTTTTGTCTTGTTTTTGAGTGCCACAAGGGAACATGACAAGTTTTAAATAAAATGCTATCACCATGTGAAGTTAGCTTATTTACACATCTAGCAGATACAGAGCAATATTTGCATTCATTTGAACTCATGTTCAAGGGTCAAGTGTGACTAAGCTGAGGGTCTTCATAAAGAATCGGAGAAGAAGGTCTACCAGATTTACCAGCAGGAGGAAAGGGAAAACTGTGGCATCCTGATCCAGTTTTAGGCTAAAGCATTTTGTCACTGGTAAGTCAAATATCCAAATGTCAGTTTTAGGCTAAAGCATGTCTCTGTCAAAATGAAAACACTCTGAAAACTACGCGCACCGGAAAGGAAAACAATCAGTGCCCATAATCAGATCCCACAATTTTCCCTTTCCTCCTGCTGGTGTCTCACGTCTTATTGCGTGTATCCACTTTTGTCTTCTTAAAGGCTCAGTTTTTCGCTTAGGCAGCTTATAAAAACGTAGTTGTGGGTTCTTTACCCTGTTGGTAGAGCATCCCACCACACAGCAGCTTTTTTCGTTTGCTAGCAGACGAAAATAACAACGAAGCACCTTCACGCAATACAAAGTCAATGGAGAGCGATGGATTGTTTTCCCCTCCGCGTTGGGTGGGACTTAATTGCGCTCTGTCTCTATGCCTGATTTTCATTCTGAATCACAGAGGTCTTGAACTCACAAGGTCAGGTTTTTAGATTTGTTTTGCTCAGTACAGCCTGTTACTAATGATAGTAAAATTGAATCAAAACCAAAAGCACCAGAAAAAAAGAGCAACAGAGGCAGGCTGGGGTTGTGACAGAAATAGACTTTTTCCCCATAAGCTTACATTGTGAAAGGAACAGCTGTAAAATCGTGGATACATTTCGTTATCATTACAACCCCTGAAAAATAACTCGTTTTGATATCAGAATTTGATCCATTTGGTCCGATTACATTTGTAAAATATGGAAGAGCCGCATATTTAAATTATTCAATTCCCATTCAAGTTAGCAGAGCGCTAAACCTTAAGTTAGCTCTGCTCTGGGCCCCACAATGTTGAGGCTATGCAGAAGATTCGGGCAATTTTAGACCTGGGAAGTCAATCTTTTTTCTTTTTTTTCCCTTCAACTTTATTGAGAAAAAACAATTCACTTAGGAATACAGCAAACACGCTCAACACTGTATTCCATTATTAAAGCTTGAAAGTTTTTCACTTCATGCACCACTCAGCAACTTTTATAGGAATGAATGGGGTCCCCCCCTCCAAGACTCTCCAAGACTATCCAGATTTCCCCTAATTGATCCATGTGCGCATGCCCTCTATGTCACAAGCAGCTACTTTCCGCTAAGCTTGGCTAACGCATTTTCCTCTACATCCAATCACAACCTGCCACACTCTCCTTTAGCCATTCACTTGTGAGCTGTCAAACTTTTAAAGTGTTCTCTCTCATCTGTTAAATTATAAAAGCTTTTTATTTTTTTCTTGAGCCAAAAGGCTTCTCCACTCAACTCCTTCAGGAAAATATGCTCCGTCACCTCGGGTGTGATAAACACTTTAGAATATATTGAATGATTTAATTGCAAAGTGTTGTGGCATAACACAAAGCAACAGTTTGTTTTTTGTTTGCTATTTATTTTACAATATAATAGACATACACTTATTCTTATGCAGCTATGTGGTGTGTTTTTTTATAATGACTTGTGCTCCATATTTTTCCCATGAAAGAATACACCATGATAATATCAGGATATGAGGAGTTCAAAGAAATGTTAATGGCCAAATCTAACACTGTAACAGCCAAAACAGCCAGGGAGGCTTGTAAGCAGAACACTGTAGACACAGTGTTCTTGTCCTATCTTTTCTATCTAGCTGTTAAAACTCTTTTGTTTATATTACAATTGTAATGTCAAGTACGACGGCATGTCTCTTCAAATTTTTCAGAAGTGGAAATAAGAAAATAAATTACAAATTTACAAGAATAATGAAATAATTTTTTTTAAAAATATTATCTGACATTACAGTCAGAAATTTTACAAGAAACATTCTGGGGAAAAAAATTTTTTCTCAAAGAACCACATCTTCACTTTTCAAGACTCAAGGCTCAACCTCATCATATTACTGATGCCACCGCTTGCCTTGTAGCCCATTATACCTGCAGTGGATAACCTCATCAAATTATCGAATTCGGAAATAAGGAAAAACTCTGATTTGAGCCCACAGTCACCACATAATTGTAAACATCAAGTCTTTAAAGAGACATTTCTGTGAATCTAGCCTGTTCATTGCAGACTTTTTTTCTAATTAGGCTTTTTAGGCCATCCACATCCACCACCAGCTCTGTCTTTCTCTACCTACGATGGCCCTAATATGCCATGGTAGTAGGCTACAGACACGTAAAATAGTCTCTCTGAATATGTGAAAACAATTTGGACAATTCAATACGTATGAGCTACATCTCAGAAATCTAATTAAGATCTACTCCCTAAAGCATCTCAGTTTAGGACTACCCATATGAATGTAGATTTAGAGAGGGTGACATCGAGTTAACCACAAAGATAACCTGCTCAGAGCAGTTTAGAGATACAGCGTAAATTGCCATGGCAGCATACCGCGGGTAAAAGTTATCCACCTATCGTGGATCTGTCTAGCCTGTCGGTCTGGATAAGCCACTTACCTCACTTCATAGTACAGCCTTTAAAGAAAACAAAAACAAGTTAAGACACAGATGTTTGTGAAACTGTGGATTTTATTCTTTGACTGTAAGGTAATAAACTATTAATAGTTGTGAAGTCTAAGAATTCTGGATTAAGATTGTACATTTTTTTCTACTTTGTATTGGCCGATATGAGTCTGTTTTACATTGTACAAAATTCTGTCACCTTGATATGCTGACATGAATGAAATTCTAGCATACACAGTGGAATTCTCTAAAGTAATACAATGCACGTCTTCAATGAAATGATAGACATCTACTTGATAGTCTAGTTTACAAATTACTGAATAAAAGATATGATGGTATTTGAATGAATGACTTAACATATTTTAGTTTTCAGGATGATATTGGTACCCCTTCCCCATCATATTCTTTTTTGTGTTCCTCTCTGGTTTCAGTAAGATAATATAACATTTTGGGATAAAAATACAAACAAGCAGTCCAAAACTTGAAGACAGAATTGCAAATATCTCCACAGCAACACTGAACTTCCCAGGGGAGCTGACATATGCTGGGATAAAAGTGATCCAGACTGCGCAAAATATCAGCATGCTGAAGGTGATAAATTTGGCTTCATTGAAATTATCAGGTAGTTTGCGAGCCAGAAAAGCGAGAATAAAACATAATATGGCCAGAATGCCTATGTATCCAAGTACAGCCCAAAAGCCTAAAGCTGAGCCCAGAGCGCACTCCAAGATGATTTTGTGCTTAGACGCCTTAAAATTGGTAAAGGGAAAAGGAGGAGAAATTGTTAACCAGAGGATACATATGACAACTTGTATAAGAGTGAAACCCAGAACACTGAGCCGCTGCTGTGCAGGCCCAAACCACTTCATCACATTACTACCTGGACCCTGGGCCCTGAAGGCCATTAACACCACCATTGTCTTCCCCAGAACACAAGAGATACAGAGGACAAAGGTGATGCCGAATGCTGTGTGTCGCAGCATGCAGGACCACTCAGAGGGCCGGCCGATGAAGGTCAGAGAACACAGGAAACACAGAGTCAAGGAGAAGAGCAGCAGGAAGCTCAGCTCAGAGTTATTCGCCCTGACAATAGGAGTTTTCCTGTATCTGAAGAAAATGAATGCCACAGCAGCAGTCATGCATGTTCCAGAAAGTGACGCTGCAGTGAGCAGTGCTCCCATAATCTCTTCATATGATAGAAACTCTGTCTCCTTCTTTACACAGGCATCTCTTCTCTCATTTGACCAGAACTCAGGGAGGCATCGCGCACAGGTGATAGAATCTGACAAATAATATCAAAGCTGGTGTTAGACTTGCTTTCTACATTTGTCTTGTTTTGTCGCTATGTTGCATCTCTTCTATGGCTACGAGGCAGACACTACCTGATAACCAGATAATAAGTGGATAACTTTATAATAATAAACTAATTCAAGAATAAAATGCAATAAAATACCCCACAGTCAAGATAAAAACCACAACAATAATAATAAAACAGATAAGACATGTTGGAAATAAAACATAGTGGTAGCATTGATTCTGCAAGCCTTAGCTCTTTATGCAGGGATTTCCAGAGCTGTGGGGCCCTGAGTGTAAAAGGCTGGTCACCTTTAGTCTTAGCCCTACACCTTTAGCCCTACATGAGGATCTGAAGCTGCACTCTGGAGCAAAGGGGGAGCAACAATTCCGCTATATAAATCAGACCATGTGCTTTAATACCAGTAATCAGTAAAATCCTAAAACCATTTCTAAAACTGACAAGTCAGCAGAGAAGAGGGACTAGAACGTTATTGTAACCCTTGTTCTATAAGCACAGGTGGAGCCCTCTACTGGATTCTACGGGTACTACTCTCCACCAATCACAATCACGTGATCACCCACTAAAATTTGCATAAATGTAGCCGGCCAAGCAAGACGAGCCTACTCAAATACATGGATGCACCAACGTTTATATGGCCGTGCAACATTTGCTGGCTATCCTGACACCTCTTCAGCGAGCTTATAGAACAAGGGTTACAATAATGTAACCTTCCATTCTATGTCACATAGGCTCTGCCCTGTACTGGACTCGGTGGGTGGAAGCAACCAAAACCGGCCCACCACACCGAACCTGACCGGCTATGGGTAACCGCCACAGCCCACCTACTTCCTACTTAGGTCATCACTGAGAGGAAGTATTAAAATGTATTTAGATACAAATAGAGAGTCTGTTAAAGAGTAAACGTTGCTGCATTACATTTTGGAAATTATGTTTGGGGGGGTTGGGGGGCTATACACTATAATGTTACTGTTAAATTAACGAACATGAAGCCACCAGGCCCTTACGTCCAAACCGACAATAAACTCTATTTGTTTAGACTGATTTAGCATACTGTCCACACCACTGATTAACAATTTACGGCCTTCCTCTGTTTAGCCTCACTACAGTTAACCTGAAAAGAGTACAAAACTGAGACAGTTAAACACATGACCACAAATAAATAAAACCATCTGTGGACACCGCAGTAGGTGCAAAAAGCAATACACGGAAATGAAATAACTGCCATTGTGCTGCAGTTTTACACACCGCGTAGGTTCAACTTCTTTGCTTGACCATTCTCAGTGCATGTAATAACCAGTTGACTGTCCCACTATAACCAGTCCATTTAGCCTCTCTGTCTCACTATAACCAGTCCATTTAGCCTCTCTGTCTCACTATAACCAGTCCATTTAGCCTCTCTGTCCCACTATAACCAGTCCATTTAGCCTCTCTGTCCCACTATAACCAGTCCATTGAGCCTCTATGTCCTATAACTACTCCATGTAGCCTCTCTGTCCCACTATAAACAGTTCATTTAGCCTCCCTGTCCCACTGCTCCTCAAAGTTCTCAAACATTTTGAGCTGAAAGAGGTTCTGCTGTCACAGCTTTGATAGAGCAGAAAGAGCAGAAAGTCCTCTCACACCTCACTGATGGTAGAAGTTCATAAGCAATGTAGCAAATTTAGAAATCACCGCTGAGGACCCACCGTGAGCATTTTAGCTTTTTGCATTTTGCCAAACCAGCGTCCCCTGTTAATCACATAACATAGGGATGTGTTTGATAGGTGTCGCTTAGTGTGCTTGCCGGGTGGTGAATTAAATCAGTGACTAATTGAGGTAAATGTGGCCACTTTTTAAGTACGCCGAGGTACAATAATGCTCACCTTAACCTATAATGATGTCATCCTTAATGTTAGGGAATTATTGTTTTTACTCAGTAACTGCGGCACCAGTACCACAGCAACTGCATTTTGAACCAAGTGAAGGCGTGGGAACGTTTTTTTGGCTCAACCCTCAATATAATGAGTTAGAATAATCTAACCAAGAATAAAATAAAGCATGGATGACCTTCTTGAGATCCAGCTGAGAGGAAAAAGACAGGATCTTCAAGATGCTTCTCAATTGTTAAACACAAGATCAAAAAACATTTGTATGATAGGTTGATTTTTGGTTTGCTGAAAAGACTTTCTTAAAGTTTGAATGGGAACATGAGAACTTTTAGATTGTTGTTATGTCTTATATTAATTATTACTACACCTGTGATGTTGCTTATTTCTCCCTCTGCACATCTTAAACAGTCATAGCAGCAAACAGGCTTTCCTTTCTGCAGAACCTTGCGAGTT
This sequence comes from Hollardia meadi, assembly GCA_037974645.1. Taxonomy (NCBI): domain Eukaryota; kingdom Metazoa; phylum Chordata; class Actinopteri; order Tetraodontiformes; family Triacanthodidae; genus Hollardia; species Hollardia meadi. Next base: position 14,727 of record JBBPCS010000427.1, on the reverse strand, counting down.
CCTGGGGGACATTTCTCACTGCACACTGACAAGGGCACCTGAATGAACACAAGGATATGAGAAAAAATCAAAGGCAATTTACATTGACAAGGTTTGTTTTTGGAAGCATCTATAATTAATTGTTAAGTACTGACACCAAAATATTATGAAACAGTAACAATGATTAATGACTTTTACAATAATAACAATTCAGAAAAACTATCATCATTAATTACATTGATCACATGGCAGCTTACCTGGTGTGAGTTCGGTGCCCAAATCAAAGACTTGTTTTGCAGATTCAGCTGTTTGTCAGCAGGTAAAGATGCATCATAAAGACCAACTGTGACAAAGTCCACAATACCATTTTCTTTTGGCTGCCAGTTTATAATCTCATACTTTACTGCTGGGTCTCCATTCTCATTAAAGTAAACCTCGTCTCCTTCCTTTGTTTTGAACTGAATCTTTTTGATGTGCTGTAAAATCTAAAAAGAGATGCATTTACATATTTATCCCACAAATATTTTGTAAGGGTATTGTGTCAACATCATGACAGACAGACTGCCACAATGTATGATTCAAAATGTAAATCATTGTCTTTGTTGCAAAAACTATACATTAAGTCTTTGATGTTCAACTCACCGTGAATGGATCTAGCTGCACCTTTTTGTTACATGTTTCATTACAGCTGAGAATGCTGTGAAGTGCGTGGGCCACAGCATACACTCCTTTATAGACATTATAGAAGATTGGCATGAGCGACATATCAGTGAAGCTGTTTTGCACTCCAGTCAGATCTTCATGTCCGGTACATTGTTTCTGATTCCCTGCAGATGACGTTGACTGCTTGAACTTACAGCTAAAGAAAGTCTCCCAAAACATTGTAAACAGTTCATTACTTGATGAATTGAGTGGCTTCACATCCAACATGAACTCTCTCATGCCACTGACATGTGCTTTAGGGATCGACAGGCCTATGGCACCATCCAGAATGTGATGCCTATCCATGGCTGCAGTTTCAGAATCAAAGATCCAGCCCTCAGTGCCTACCCACTGGTACCCAGTCAAGTTGTGGTGAGACAATTCGTATATTATCACATACAACTCTGTGGGGGAGAGGAAAGTGACAATCACCTTGGAAGTGGAAGCCTTGATTATGTTGATTATCTGTTGTATTTTAGCTGGTGGATCTGTTCTGAACAGAGATACTGAGTACTCCAGACAGATGCCCAGCTGCTGAGCGGTTTCTGTGAATGTGGCCATGCCATTATTGCCATAATCATCATTTGTTCTAATAGCTCCAACCCAAGTCCACCCAAAGTGCTTGACCAACTGAGCCAAAGCTCTGCTCTGGTAGTAGTCACTGGGTATTGTTCTAAGGAAGGATGGGTACTTGGTTTTATCACTGAGACAAGCACAAGTAGCAAAGTGGCTGATCTAAAAAAAAAAAAAAAGAGTGATATCCAAAGATAAAAACAGAAAACACAGAAAACAGTTCTTTAAAAAACCTATTTGCTACGACGAACTGGAAGAATTACAGGCTAATAATTGTTTTTCAAATATAATCTCATTTTAATACCCACCAGTGGGATATGAAAGGGTCCGATGACAGTAGCTATAGCCATGCAAGGAGAGGAAGAGGTCTCTCCCATAATGGCCTGCACCTGGGCAGGTCTGCTACAAGGTGCCTCATAGGGTACAGATTCCACTTGATTACCATTAGCCAAGGCCAGTGCGGCCCTCACACCTCTGGCAATGGAGGCACAGGCATCATAGATCTTATAGCCCAGAAAGATGCCAGGCAGTATGTCTGTGTTGTTATTAATCTCATCTATGGCAAAGAGCATCGCCTGGGTATACTGGAAACCTCTGAAGTTCAAACTTGATGCAGACAGTTATAAATAATAAAAGTACAATCAATTTGTCCTTAAAATACCAACAGTAGCAATAATAATTGAAACCAATTGATGGTGTTAGTTCACATATCAAGGAATATTTGTTCAAAAGTTTGATAACATTTTTGTACATGTTTTGCATTTGTATGTACTTTCTGTAGATATTTGAAATCTAAAAGATATTTACAGTAAAAAAATTTACCTGGTACATTGCATTGGCAGTGGCTTGTGAATGTAGGTATTCTCTCTGTTTTTCCACTTTCTGTGAAAAGCGAAGATTCCCCCCAACATAATGTCCCCATCCTTAGATAGCTGGGGCTTCTCTGGTTCCCCTCTATGCCTGCACATCGGCTCCTCAGCCTGAGAGAATGACAAAACTAACAACAGCTGTAAGAGGGCCCAACCCTTCTCTGGCCACATGTGTGTGGACGTCATAATGCCAAAGCGAGCTAAACCACTGGATGGCTTTTACCTTGATGTAAATCAAAAGCTGCACTGATATTTATACATTTTGGAGCAGCATGAAAATAATAATAGAACAGTGATCATTTATCTCTGGGGACCCTGTGGGGCAAGAGGAGGGAAGAGCCCAAACAGAGGGGCTTTAGTCTATTTTTTTTATTGTTTTTATTTAACTATTTATGTAATTATTTGGACATTATGTAGGCCCCATTTTTTACTTGAATGTATAATTAATGCTTTTATATGTATAATTAATGCTCCTCTTTTCTCCTCCTCTCCCCTAATTCCACATTTTTTTTATTCTATACATGCTGTATTTAATGTAAGACCTCACTAATCATCCTTTAGTTATTTGTACAGTATACAGGGTCTGACAGTAGATTCCGTAGGCTTCAGTGTGGTACTCTAAACATATAAATATTCAGTTGAATCTCTTTGGCTCTGTGTTCATCAGATGTGGTTGTGAGGTATTTCAATCATTGTACTGAAATTAACAAAAATGTATTATTTACCATATCATTGGCTCATTCAGGGAGTTCATAGGTAAGGCGGAGTAGGTAAACCGAATGAATACAAACAAAAAACAACATATAGAAGCCTGTGTAGCTCACCGAGAATTCTCAGAATGAGCCTCTCTTGTGTTTAATATCTTATGGTATATGTCTTCATCTTAGATAAATGAGACTGACAGACTTTGTTGAAGCATTATTTTTTTATTTATAATAATTATTATCACTGCCTGATACACTGAAGCATCTGCGTCACACTGAAAAGATTAATATCTGTAATGTGTATTGTACAACAAATTTGTGTTGTTATATAGTACCCTCATGTGAAACCACTATTAATAATAATTCATCATATTTTTTTTCATGGCTGTGTAAGAAACACAAGTAAGAGAGCAGTTAAGTCATTTTTTAATTTTATTTTTAATTATTTAAAAATTAAACATGGGGACCTTGGGAACACACAGAGAGTGCTAAAAATATAAACTGAAAAATTATTTTTGAGCCGAGTACATGAGTAAAATGAGCTGCCATACTACAGATTTTGATTGATTTGATTTTTAATTCATTAAGCCATCTGACTTGTTTATATACACAATAAAGATGTTTTGTGGATAGCTATGCATTGCTCTTTCATCTAAGCTAAAGAATTGCCTGTCTTTATCTTGAAAACTTAACTGTAGTTATGGTGTTCATATAATGGACATTCATATATTTATATAAGAAATTACTGCATTTAAAGTATTGAGTATAAACCAATCAGAGATATAGAAAAAATAATCAATTGTTCTGATTTAACTAATAATTCAAAGGGCTCTTGCAGTCACTTTACCCATCAAATGTTTCTTTGTATTGTTCTCAGGCTTTAATAAAATTATGTAGCACTTGGGTAAAAAAATACAAAACAGCATTCCATAACTTGAAGCCAGAATAGCAAATATCTCCACAGCAACAGTGAACTTCCCAGGAGAGCTGGCATAAGCTGGGATAAAGGTGATCCAGACTGCACAGAATATCAGCATGCTGAAGGTGATAAATTTAGCTTCATTGAAATTATCAGGCAGCTTTCGAGCCAAAAAAGCAAGTACAAAACATAGGACAGCTAAGAGTCCTATGTATCCTAACACAGCCCAAAACCCTACAGATGATCCCAGAGCGCACTCTAGTATAATCTTCTCTTTATAGTGGTTCATATTTTTGAAAGGAAAGGGAGGGTTGATTGTCAGCCAAAGTATGCAAATCAAAACCTGTATGAGAGTGAAGGCCAGAACGCTGAGCCTCTGCTGTGCAGGCCCAAACCACTTCATCACATTATTGCCTGGAAGTGTGGCCCTGAAGGCCATTAACACCACTATAGTTTTCCCCAGAACACAAGAGATACAGAGGACAAAGGTGATGCCGAATGCTGTGTGTCGCAGCATGCAGGACCACTCAGAGGGCCGGCCGATGAAGGTCAGAGAACACAGGAAACACAGAGTCAAGGAGAAGAGCAGCAGGAAGCTCAGCTCAGAGTTGTTGGCTTTCACCAAGGGAGTGTCCTTATTGATCATGAACAGAGTGGCCACAATTAAAGTCAGAAGAACACCAAGCAAAGTGAAAAATACCAGTATTACACCCATGAACTCAGTGAAGTAGAGGAACTCTACATTTTTCAGTATACATGTATCTCTGTTTTGACTAGACCAGTACTCTTCAGGACACTTTTTGCAGTCATTAGAATCTGTAAAAGAAATATTGTCACTATTATTGAAATTTAATTCGTTACATCCTTAAAACATTAACAAGAGACAGCGCCATAGCAAACTTTAATGCGATACAAAGAGTGCAGCAAGAAAACAATGTATGCAAATTGTCATATCTCAGGTCTATTGTACATATACCTGTGCTGTTGCTGATTTCTCCCTCTGCACAAGGTATACAGTCATAGCAGCAGACTGGCTTTCCTTTCTGAGGAACTTTACGAGTCCCTGGACGACAGCTCTCACTGCACACTGACACAGGCACCTTTGAATCAAAGAAAATGACAGATGTTAAGGTGTTGTTTTTTTTCTTTGTCAAACATGGGTATGCCAACCCATTTCCATAATTGTAGATTTTACTGTTATTTAGGATATTTGCCTGTGTTGTTCCTCCCGGCCACATTATGGCTTCAGTCTTGAGGACAAACTTCTGTCCAGGCGGCAGGGAGGCGTCATAGTAACCTACAGGTTTAAACTGGACTGAGCCGCCTGATCCATGCTGCCAGTTCACCACCTCATACCGAGCCACAGCTGCTCCTCTGCTGTCAAACCACACCTGGTCCCCATTCTTAATGGTAAAATTTACCTGCTTCAAAGACTCCACTATCTGAAAAGCATTAAGACAATATGTCAGCATATTAATTTATAGAAATAAGAAATATAGAGATTAGTGATCAGTTCTTCTCACCTGCCAGGGAGTAACTTTCACAGTCTTGTCACACCTCTTACTTTTGGAGCACTTTAGGATGCTGTGCAGAGAATGGGCCACTGCATAAATGGCTTTGTAGATGTTGCTAGAGTATCTCAGCTCTGCCACATCATCATCATAATCTTTAAACTCAATCAGATCCTGGTTTCCTCTACAAGGTGCTGTTTCTGTCACGGTGTCCCCGATTGTCTCCTTGCACTTAAATTTTGTCTCCCAGAAATCTTTGATTAAAAAATCATCCAGGCCACTGATATTGGCCTTTTGCACAGCAAAGCCCAGTGAACCTCCCAGCACACTAAAGCTGGTAGGAGTCACAAGGCTATCAGCAGTGATCCAGGCCTCCACACCAAGAAACTGCAGGCCTGTCATGTTGTGCAGACTCAGCTGCAGTAGAAGGCTGTTCATCTCTACATGGGCCAGGAAACCAACAATGACCCGGGAGGTGCTCTTCCTGATCACTTCTACCACTTTCAGGAGTTTTTCTGGCTCTGCCCTGTGAAATTTCTCTGTATACTCCACACATACTCCTTCCTCCCGAGCTGCAGCAAGGAAAATAGCCATGCCGTTGTTGCCATAATCACTGTCGCTGTTGACTGCCCCGACCCAAGTCCAGCCAAAGTGCTTGACCAGCTGGGCGAGGGCTCGGCTTTGGTAGAGGTCGCTGGCAATGGTTCGAAAGAAAGAAGGATACTCCTTCCTGTTGCTTAAACACTCACAAGTAGCTGAATGACTTATCTGAGAATACAGAAAGAGAGAGGCAGAGTAAAGAGAGTTTGCAAATAATATACTAATTGATACACAGACATCTTACCACTGGTATTTTGAATGGTCCAGCAGTGCGTGTCAGCACAATGGTTGAAGAGGATTCAGATTCCCCAATAATAGCATGTACAGCTGATTGACCAGAGCAGCTCTTTCCTGCACTCCATTCGTCACCATTCATCAGAGCCATCACTGCACGCATGGAGGATAATGTTGAGCCACAGTTGTCATAAATACGGTATCCGATAGAAACATTGGGAAGAAGAAATTCACTTTTGTTTATTTCCTCAATCGCAAAGATCATGGTCTGGGCAAATCGAAACTCCCTCAGGTTGACGCTGAGACAAAAAGAGAAAAAATGCCAACTTTATTTAGTGTGACAAAACTAATGAAGAAGTCTTAAACAGTGCTCATAATTACCTGGAACATGACAGACGAGCAGGTTTGTCTTTGAATGAAAGTGGAGGTTGTTTGATTTTGCTATGGATGGAAAAGGCTCCCCCAATCACGACATCTCCCTCTTTGGACAGCAGAGGAAACTCTGGACTCCCTAGTATCTGACAGAAAGGAGCTTCCTCGTCTGCTGCTCCAAATGTCAACAGGAGCCCCATGAAAACCAGCCCTGTTATCACTCGTGACATTTTCCACTCAGATGGGCAGAGCCACCCAGTCAGGCCCAGGTCAAAGCAGTCTTAAATGTGACATTTTATAATCTTAACTGACGGCAGTGCTCACTCACCTCTCACTAACCAATCAGAGGCAAGTAAGGTATGACAGTCCTGATGTATTATATTATGATATTACACTCTAAAAAAGGGTAATTTTGCATAATTAGTAAGTTTATTATTTTTACAGTATTTTTACAGAGGTATTTCTACTTTTACGATTTGAATACTTCTTACATCACTACTTTAGTCTCCCACAGGGGAAGGAAAAAAATGACAGATGAGCAGGTTTCATCCTTTTGGTAATTTTTTATTGTTCCTTTCTTTCCCACAGTGCAGAGTTGGACATTGAATGATCATGTGATCAGCTTTTAGCCAGAAACTCATTTCAAACTTCATTATGTAGCTTCTCCTTCTGTTACTCGCATATCAGTATTTTATAATCTTTAAAGTTATTTTGACAGAAGTTGTAAGCCACAGTCCCTAAGGTGTGTTAATAATGCACACACATATTATTCAGGAATAGGCCTATATTCAGCTACATTTTGCTGAAACTGAAAGTGAAACAATTCAAAACTGAATTATACAAATTTTGCATTATGAGTGTTCATTTGTCTGCAGTTTTTTTTAAAAAATGTTCTTGTTCATTTCTTCTGCATTTTTATGCAAATTATGAGGCCGATTGTATGTTTTTAAATATGCATTTGAATCCGTTATTAACACCCCCACCATCAATATGTACAAATATAATTTATTTAAATGTTTTTCTTTTCAAGTTGGGAGTATTTAGGCCTATTTGAAAACATCTACCAGTAGATCTTAGTTGTTGTTTTTTTTATTGTTAAAAATATAATAGAGGAGAGGAAAATATGATGTTATTTTGTGAAATTTAGTTTTTAAGATTGTGCACCATAACATTTATTAACCCACATCACACAACTCAAATCTAGTGTGCAGATTTTTTTTCTTCCTTCCTTTCTTCTTCTATTTTCTTTCCCTATTAAATAAGATTTAACTGTACAAATAATAGAAGATTAAAATGTAAAAGAAATATTTTTGTGCGTTCACTCAATGATTATCCTCAACCATACATTACTGTTGATTTGAATGATGTTGGCACATTTACATTTCATTTTCTATTAATTTACCTCACCTGTTACATCATTTTTACGGAATTCTGTGTTTGCATAGGGGAGTTAAAATTACACCTTTGAAAAATGATCAAAATAACCAATAAATAATAATAATCAATAAACTACTGTTTGTATGTGTATATATTGTAGTTTTATTAAAAACAAAAGTTACAATATATAAAATGTACAGCAGGTGGCAGTGAACAACAGCCTAAATTTAAGCATGTCAGCATGTTAAATGTTTTTGTATGCTAAACGCCAGCAAGTTTGGCTTTACTGTGTAAAGTGTAGGCATGCCAACAAAAGTTCAAAGCACATGTAAACCTAGATATATCTGGGTCACCCTTTAATTTGAATAATAACCATTACACATTTTTCCGAACTAGTTATAGGATCTTAAAATAACAAAGTTGTCTTTCAATTTTTCATCTTCATTCTCTGATGCAGAAAATGAAAGCTAAACAATATTTTTGTTTAAATAAATAGTATTCACAGCCACAAGCTGTGAAATGAAAACCATTAAAACACTGTCATTTTGTTTTGATAGTAAATACCTCCACAACTTTCCGCAGAGGGCTGACATGCTGGGATAAAGGTGATCCAGACTGCACAGCTTATCAGCTTTATTAACTTTCTGGCTGAAAACATGAGTACAAACAAAGGACTTCATAGAGTCCTGTGTATCAGAACAGAGCCACTAGAAACAAACAAAGTACATTTACTTAAGTGCAGTACTTGAGTACAAATTTGAGGTAATTGTACTTTAAATTAGTATTTTCCTTTTCATGCCACAACTTCCACTCCACTACAATTCAGAAGGAAATATTCTATGTTTTACTTCAATACATTTATCTGACAAGTTTAGTTTCTAATTACCTGTTAATTTATGATCTTTGCATGCAAATGCAAATGACACTTTAAAATACGATGCTTTGCTGTTAATTAATACCCAACAGTGTATACAAGTACAGCTGAAACGATTATTCGATTTGATTAGTCAACTGACATAAATTAATCGGCAACTATTTTTATATTGTTTGATTTTTTAAGCCAAAATTAATTTCATAGGTCCAGCTTCACAAATTTGAGGAGATGCTGCTTTTGTTTCTAATAATTTCATTTTTCATTAATTTCATTTCATTTTATATTTTTTTTAAAATATTTTTTATAATAAAGTTTGGACTATTGGACAATCATTGTGAAGATGTAACTTTGGATTCTTGTAGTCCTATACAAAATAGCTCCATCCCAACCAAGAGTAAAATCTTGCTTTTACATTTGATCATGAATAGAGTGGCCACAGTGGCCAAGTAAAGAGATCAGACCTCTCCTGAAAGTATGATGCTGTTTTGTGCAATCTGTTCTTTACCTCATACAAAATGGGTTTGAAGGTTGCCCTGAATAATGTTACACAACAATGTAATAGACTTTTAAGGCCGTAAATGGACATTTGAAATAAAGCAATCAGAAATATTATTATATAATGATCACCCTCATTAGTGTTAAATCATTTTTGGCATATTTACATTTCATTTTCTATTATTTTGTCCTACATGTCACATCAGATTCAGGGAATTCTGTATTTGGATTAGTGAATTAAAGTTGCACTTTTGACAACTGATCAAAATAAACAATTCCACACACCTAATTTAACAAGGCATTGGACCATGTGATATTTAATTTGGTGTTAGTGTTATTTTTCAGTCAAAGGGCTGATGTGCCCACTCAGGCCTTCTTTAATTAAAACAAGAAATTGTTGTTTGTGTGTTTGTAGAGTTGCCGGTTAGTTTATGAAACAGTTTGCAGCTCATCAGAGGATATGTCTTTTGGGGGATGATTTAGTAGGAACACATGTGGTGAAGTGCTGGCGCTTCAGGCCTCACCTTGACTTCACAAACATAACCCACTCTAATGAACTAACAAACTCCCCCTGGAGTTCACAGTGTCTCCAGTCTGCCTCCACATCTCTCCTCTCAACTTACACCAGAAACTCTCCTTTAGGGCTGTTGCATCATGATTCCCTAAAGATCTCTACTGGAAAATTTGAGGCCTTTGTCAAGACTGTGCTCAAAATTGGAGCCCAAAATCTGACACTTTTAGTTGACTATGGCATTGCATTTTGAACTCAACAAACTTCCATAAAGAATGAAAGAAAAACACAGGGATTCAGTTTTTATGCTTTTGTTTTGAAAATGTGAGAATCAAGTCTTAATGACGTGCTGAATGTTAGACAGAACACATGCAGGTAGATGTCAAGTTAGATCAAATCCTAAAATAGGCTACACTGTTTAGGTTTGACAGTAATGACTTCACAATGAATAACAAAAATAAAATTTTATGAAACATTTCACAATGTTTTAGTCATATAATTTAAAGCAAGTGATTAAAATAAGTGACTATTATAATAAGATATTGTAATTTATTCCATTTTGAAGCACAAAAAGTGTGCAGAGTTAAAAATGAATAATTGTCATTAAAAAGTACCATTTGTCATGGTGGTCAGTACAAGCCGAGTGGTTAGCACTGTCAGCTCACACCCAGATGATAAAACCAAAATCAAAAAGGAACCCAACCCTGTGGCCTAGATGTTCTACTCATGGTGTATCCTGTTAATTATGATCTATCCATCTATGTGACATTACCAAAATTATGCAGTTAGGTAAACATTCCTAAACATTTCAGAACAAAGGGCATTAATAGGCTGGTCACAAGATTTCTAAGCTTCGCCAGGATTTCCTCCCATTGAGCCAGTCAGCATTAGTGAGGTTGTGAACTGACACTGGCCGATGCAGCCTGACTCACAGTCTTCCCAAAAATTGTTTGATGGGATTAAGGTCAGGGCTCTGTGCAGTTCTTCTATAAAGCCTCCCATTCTTATGAACCCGGCTTTATGCAGGACAACATGTCTTGTTGAAAGAGGGAACAGCAAAGTTCCCAAGTTCCCAAAGTTGGAAGTACATTGTTGTCTAAAACAGTGAATCCCAACCAGGGGGAAAAAACTTGGCAGTAGTTACCAGAAGGTACCTGGGGGGAAAAGGCAGATTTTTAGTATAATTAAGTATAATTATAATCACAATAGACATTGAACCCTCCAGTTACACTCCTGAATGAACACACACAGACACACAATCACAGACTAGTCTTTGCTTTGTAAACTGAGCATAGACATACTATGGACAAGGTTGCCATCTCCTGGCACATGGTGGAATTGTTGGAAAGCTGTACTAATAGTAGAGTTGTTAGGCTGGAGATGTATTATTATTATTATTATTATTATTATTATTATTATTATTATTATTATTATTATTATTATTATTATAAATTACAAGCCTTCCTGTCAAAACAGTTCAGAGGTCTAAATTATTTTTCTCTCAGGGAAGTTTAGTTTAAGTCAGTATAGGTTATAACTAAGATGTTCTAAAGTTGGTTTAGAACATTTGTTTAGAACATAAAGTTGTTCTAAAATTGGTCTAAAGCTATTGTTTGAACTTTTTGTTTTCCCATGTAAGGTACGACCTGGCCTTGTGTTGCTCAGTGAGGTTCTTTATTATAGGTTAAAAAAATAAAAAATAAAAATAAAAAAAACTTTAAAATATTGTTGTGACCCAAGTGTTAAGACGAAGTTCATTTAGCATCGTATAGTATTAATGACTGTGCTTTTTAAAAATGATTTCATATATTTATTTTTATACTGAATGATTTCCCTGCATGATAATATGTTGAAATAATGGTTGCCGTGTAACAGAGGACAGCTTCTACACTGCGTACAGCCTTTCAACTGAGTTAAAAATGTTCAGAAATCTGACATTTCTTCAGGAATCAAAGGATGACATTATATGACCTTCAGAAATCCAGAAAATAGAACATCATCTGATATGAAGTAGCCCTACTAACTCCCAGAGGGAGTGAAATCTTAAACACACAAGTGCTTTGTTTGCCAGCAGAACCATAAGCACTGGAAGGTCATCTTTTGTGATGAGTCTTTTCAGTCTGACCAAAATCTGCTGTCTGATGATTACATGGTAACCCTGAGAAACCCACAAGCCCAAGTGTCTCTTGCCAGAGGATTTCTGATTATTTGGGGGGTTTTCAAAGGGTGCAACAAGACAGATTCATCTCTCTAAGCATGTTGTAGACTCTACAACTGTAGACATAGTCTGGACAGCTTTTCAGACTATGTTTCCCAACTCTGGTGTTACAGCAGGACAATTATGAACAGGCTACCATACAGATGAAGTACATTCTAAGTATGGAAGGAAGCACATCCAGACTCTATTTGTTCTGCCCAAATGTAATGAAAATTACATTGACATGTAATGTTACCAAACAGACATAAGAGTCACAACTCAAAGAACAAAGCTAATTGTTACCCCAGAAGTTTCAGAAAGTTGGCCAGACGGACTGAAGGATGGTTAGAGAAGAAGAAGAAGAAGAAGAAGAAGAAGAAGAAGAAGAAGAAGAAGAAGAAGAAGAAGAAGAAGAAGAAGAAGAAGCAATAAAGCTGTAATAAACACTAAGGGTTATTTTCCCCCAAAATAAAATTTGGAAACCTTGTTAAGCTTTATAGTTGTTTTTATTTACTTTTTTAAATTATTTTTTTTAATTTTATGTTATTATGACAATTAGAAAACACATTGTAGGTGGTTCTACATAACATGTTTGGTCATTTATTTGTCTTGCACTTACAATAAATGAGTGTGCTATTTTAAGGCTAAATGATAAAATCGCTTTCTGAAGAACTATTTAAAACTGTGTGTTTGTATTATTCACTGAGGAAAACCCTTTGCGCTGCAAGTACCTTGCACCAAGAATCATAGTATGTTAAGACAAAAAGCACATAAATGAGAAACCCAAATGGAACTATTTGCATTCTGAGTATGTTAAACATTCTATAAGGACAGGACATCAAGATTTTATTTTATTTTAAATACTAAATTAATAATGTTGCTGGTACTGAATAAAGATTTAGCTGTAGTCTTATCAATTAATGTGAGCAGCTTGTATTGTAAGAGATCACCTTCCATTTCACCTTCCATTTAATTAATTTCCAACACAACACCTGTTGAACACCTGTTTCATAGCCTCAGGCCAGGTGTCATCAGTCTAGTTGGAAACACTTTCTTGTCTTTGCTTGCCCAACAGGCCCCTTGTTTCCCCCTCAACCTCCTGGGTAAAAGGTAAATTGGCAGGTTTAGGATGATGCCATGACACCACCTTCCTTCCAGAATAAACACAATAACAAGATTTTCAAAGTGTGTTTTATGCTTCAGTGCATGTTGTTATTCATGACGGATCAAAATGAAAAACAACACTGTCAGCTAGGTTATTCCCTATGTTCAAGGTCACAAACAAGACAACCCCCCAAAGACACCACACACACACTCACACACACATTTACCTCCTCTCCATGTGGTCCAAACATTTAATCAATTATTTTGTTGTTTTTACATCTGTTGCTACAAAGAATACATGATAAAAGTAGGCCTAAGTTGGGATATGACCAGCTGATATCTATAAGAAATATTTAATAAGTTATTTATGGAGGCCCATTTCAATGTGATAAAAACAAAACATTTTGTTAGTCGTTATAATGAGAAACTTTCTGAAAATAGCGTCTTAGTATCTCAAAATAATTATGTAATATCTCAAAAATAATGACTCATTATCTCAAAATAATGAGAAATCTTCTCAGTATTTGACTCAGGCCTGTATCACAAAGCCTCTTAAGCTTTCTGTCATTGGGTAAAAGAGGTCGGCAAGCATGGTTTTGGAGCCGAGCAAGCTACTTGGAGATGTGCTCTTGACACCAAACTACCTTAGATGTGAGCTTCAGATTGTGTATGCACTTTACTACAAAATGTAGTAAAACAATGTTAAACATGCTATTAAACACAATTATCCAGATCAACGTACAGCTACGTATAGCTCACGCCATGTGGGTGACCTACTCTGCCACATGCCATCAACAGGTCATGGTAACCTCACTGGGTTTTACTGATGGTATTATATTTATTGAAATACAATGTTTACAACTCTTGTAGGGCAATTCTGATTAATATTTTTAATTAATGGTATCCAGAATAACCTTTACAATGAGATAGTATGGTGCAGGGGAAAGGACAAAATTATGAAAAGTCGGTGGAGGCTATATCCTTGCCGAAGCCAACTGCTGATCTGGCCAATAATAAGCTGGAGCTGGTAACTGTATAGAGGCCAGCGGTGGGAAATGAGAAGCTGACTATGGTGACTGTTTACAGTCCAATTGGAGATGCAAGAATGGAGTTTTAGTTGAGAGACAACTAATCTCTATAAACAGATATCTGTATATGAACACATAAATTTAAAAAAGCAAGCAGTTGTTTTTCAGATAAGACCTAACATCAGCTATGGTAGCTGATATTAGCTAACATCAGCTATGGTAGCTGATATTAGCTAACATTAGCTTTGGTAGCTGATATTAGGTAATATTAGGAGCTTGTTCCAGGAGACAAAGAAGACAAAGCCTCTAACCAAATGTGTCAAACCATCAAAGCCACCAAAACTATAATTCCATTTATTGGCTTGAGGGCTGTACAAATCCAAATTACTGTACATAAATATTGATATTAATGGTGTAATTTTCATTTAAATTATTGTGAACTGCTCAAGGCACAACCGCTATTATTCTGAGGCGCTCCTAGGCCAGGTGGGGTATGTTATCTCATTAGTGTGTTCTCAGTCACATGGTGTCCTCCTGTGGGCGTGCCTGAAAAACCTCCACAAATAGAAGGCATCCAAATTATTATTTTTTTTTTTTTTTTACCTGTCCTGTCCAGCAACATAGACATGCAGAATGATAGATCTGGATGCCCTATAGTGCCGGGCAGATTTGCTCTGC
>JBBPCS010000425.1:0-10526 GCA_037974645.1 Hollardia meadi | reverse complement strand
CATTGTGAGGGAAGGCTGTGTCCCTGCATTAAAAGTCCGACAGATCTTTGACAGAGTGAAAAGCATCATGGTGTGATACCTTCAGGGGCCTCTTCATGCCTGGTTCCCAACAAGATCAGCTTCTTCAGCTCCCGAATTACCATTCAGCAATCTTAGCGACACTTTATGAACAATTGTTACGACCCCATGATAATGCTGAGGCTAAGAGAGGTCTAACACAAACACAAGAGCCAAGGTGCAGCAAGGAAAGTTTCAAATTTAATACATAAACCATTAACAAGGCTGATGTGCTGGCCAAAATAAACAAAAGAAGGGAGGCCACCCAGACCAGTCCACAAAGGACTGTTGGACTGGGCCCCAACCCTCTACCCTACCACAACATTTTCCCAATTAAACCTAACGGAAACAAAGCAGCGAAAAGAGGACTACCGAACCCATCAGAACAAAGAACAGATTCCACAACAAAGTGGACCAGACTCAAGTTCACCAATTTATTTTGGCCATGTCACCAAACATGCTAACGTTTCGACCTATGGTACACCACATTGGAACTTAAGGACTTTGATTTAGCACCACAAAACAAAATACAGGGCAAGTTCATCCTCAAGATCTAAAAACTATAGCCCCTTTAGGCAGCTGGCCAAAGGATGGATGGAGAGAGAGAGAGAGAGAGAGAGCCACAGTTCCTGCCACTTATAGGCTCCACCCCCCAATCAGGTAGGAGAAAGGAAGAGAACACCTGAAAGGAAGAGAACACAGGACAAAATTAATACAGCATATACCCGATATAACCAGCAGGGGGAGCATGTAACAACAATATGAGAAAAACTGAGCGAAAGCTTGAGAATTGCTGGTTGTATATGTGTGGACCTGTAGATGCTTTGGTTATTGTTACAATAATATAACCATTTGTTTCTCAGCTGTAGAACTGTGCAAGAACTGCGATTTAGGTTCGTTAGAAGAATATCAAAATATCTGTATGACTGTTGCAAAAATATTCCATGAATTATTTTTCAAACACATACTATCTTTGATAACTTAAAATCATCAACAAAATGAAAAATCCAGACTGTTGTTGTTTGCATGCACACAACCAGTTTCATTTTCCCACTAGCACAATAATTAATGGTTCCCACCAATGAAACCTTGGTTGTGCTAACAGCAGATTATGACATGGTGTGCACACACTACCCAGCAAACAAGCATACAAATGGAAAGGTTACACAGGAAACATAAGTGATGGGACAAGACCTTTGTTAAACATACTTCCCAGGTTGTTGGATACCACTGCTTTGTCATGCACACCTCGCATCTCATCCAGACACTCAAGATACAAGCTAGGCTAATTTGTCTTAAGTTTAGGCACAAAAACCCATTGGTTAGATTTAGGAAAAGACCGGTGATGGTTGGTCTCCCAGAGGATGCCAACACCGGTTTCTTTGGTGAAAGTCGTGTGTGTGACCTGCCAGTTAAATCTGACCTACAGCCCTCTGTGGACTTGTCGCTTTGTAAACTACGTTGCTTTGTGCAGTTTTAATTTAACAATAGCCTTATCTGAAATTATGTTGGCAGCATTTTTAAGCACTGTATTTATACTATGACTCATTTCTGAGGACTGTGCTTTGTGCAGTTGCTTTGATCGTCTCATACTGATCCGGATGTGTTTACATTGGAGGTGCATTAAAGTCTGCTGCGTCTCATTCAGAGCAGGCTCCAGCACAAGATCTGACCCTTTTGTCTTGTTTGAAATAATAATAATCAGTGAATGTCACTTTCCTGTCAACTCCGTCGATATTTGAGTAAATTTTTAACTAGATGCAAGAGAAATGCCTGCAGGGACACTTCTATTCTAATGCATAATTGGCAGCAATGACTGTTAACCTCAGACGTATAGCATTTCATAGATTGATACTTGAACAGGTCGACAGTAAGCTCCTCTTGTTTGTATCTTTTAACTGTCCTTGTAATATAAATGGGAAAATTATGTTTTGTCTTGATCATTAATTGATGTTTCTAGCTTTGGCTTTTCGCTGTTAACCTGATTAGCAATTGCAATGAGTATTTTGTCTATTCAAATGGTCGATGGCGACTGAGCCTTCAGTTGAGCACAGTCTGTGCATGCTCACACAGTCAAGCAAAATGAGTGAAAACGTCAGGGTGGACTTTGGGTTTGTTGGGGCTTTCAAATAAATGTAAAAAGTATACAAACAGAGAATGTCAATATGTGGATTAACTGCACATTCTATGCTGCTGTTCATACTAAACTTTTTACTTTGTTGAGAAAGGTGCTTTGAAAATTCTTGACATTATTCCAAAATTCTATTTATTCAAAGTGAGAAAATTACCACTTGATTCAGGCTTCATCAGACATTCATCAGTTTTGTGTTTAGATGTCTCTTGTATGATGAAGCATATGAGTATATTTTAAAAAGACTCTTAAAAAAGACCATATAGTTTTTTTTCCATCTAATTTTGGAACAGAACTCATCAAGCACATTCTAAAAGACAGTTTAATTGAGTAATATATACTTTGTCTATGAATCTGCTCCTTTCAATTACGTTTTTAAATAATTTCTATAGTTTGCAGTTACAGTGCAATCAGGCATCTTTCGTATTAAGGCAGTGATAAAATAGCCTAGTGCAAATCACACTTGATATATTGAAATAGAATTGTATAAATTAATTCAGCTGCTTTGAGAATTAATATAATGTATATTTTATCTTGAAAAGTAAACAGTGCATTCATGTATTTAGAATACTACAATTCCTACACAAAAGGACAGACAATGTAAGTAAAAGATTAAATATATTAAATACAGCACAAAATATTCAGATTACAAGTGATTCAACTACATTACAGTGTGTGCAAATGCATCAGATGCATCATTAAATTTCAATTTGAAATTTGATGATGCATTTGCAATTGCAAAAAACATTCAGATAAACAGACAAATAACATTAGTTTGGCCACCATAGAACACCAAGACATGAACAGTTTGGGAGGTTGTCCCCTTGAACTTGAAGGTACAAACAGCAGTGTGTCAACTGTCCATTTGGGCATGGATTTTAATTTAACAATAGCCTTATCTGAAATTATGTTGGCAGCATTTTTAAGCACTGCATTTATACTATGACTCATTTCTGAGGACTGTGCTTTGTTCAGGTGAAACTGTGGATGGTGTAGAGTCTCCAGTTCCTCTTCCTGACTCTTCTTCTCCCAAATGTCTGTCCCTTTCTGTGTCTGGCAGATGCAGATCATACTCAAAAGCAAGATTTGTCTGCCCCTGTCTGTGCCGCTTTTGAACCTCCTCAAAGATTTGAAGAACCTTCAAAGCACACAATCAAAAACAGCAGTTACAAATGTAGACATATACTGAACGAAAATTCTTTATTCAGCGTGAGCAGAACCAGAAGATATATTACCTTAGATTTAGGAATAAGACCCACTCTGAAGAAACCAATATGCCCTGTTTCAATCTTAGTGCAGTCAACGACAGTAGATGCAATGTTCTCTGGGGAGGCTCCATCGCATAACACTCCCTCCACCTAAAGAAGAAAAATGCACTGTAGTTTGCTGTGAAAAATAAAAACACCGACATCTGTTGTATTTAATAAAACTGAAATATTTCCTCACCTTGTTGCCCAGCTTTGCATAAACTTGGTTGTGGTGAGTTGTGTCTGCTTCTCCTGTAGGGTTGGCTGAGGTTACAGCGATGGGTCCCACCTGCAAGAAAAAAAGGTTGTTGTATATACCAAAATGCCTGCTGACTAGTTTCACTCACTTAAAGACTTGTGGTAATTAATTACTCCAGCCCTTACCTGACTAATCAGGTGTGTGGCCACAGAACAGTCTGGGTTTCTGATGGCAATACTTTGTGGAGTCCCTATGTGTTTGGCAGCATCCCCTAAACCAAAGATGTCCATCCATGGGCCTGTATGAGACAAAAAACAAAACAAAGTGATGCTTATAAAACCCCACCATGCAACACCACGCACGCACGCACGCACGCACGCACGCACGCACGCACACACGCACACACGCACACACACAACTACCTCTGGGTATAACCATGCTAATAGAGGAGGGCCAGGCAGCTGCCATGAAGTCCAGGAGCACAGGGCTCAGCAGGTGTCGCACTGGCTGCAGCTGCTTGATGGAGGAGATCCACATAGACATGGGTCGGTCCTGTGCCTGCTTCTTCACCCTGAAGTCAAATACAGCAATTGGAGAATAATGACATCGAATCAATAAATTAATACAAATCACAGCACATTCGTGAAAATGTGAACTCACTTGAAAGCTTTGACAACTGCTTCGGGCCTGTTGCAAGCTGCCACCAGCACATAGACTGTGTCAGTAGGCATTCCACATATGCCACCATTTTTCATGATTTCTACAGATGGAGGAAGAAGAAAAATGACAAATCAAGGATGCTCACAACTGTGTATTTTTTTTTCCAATCAAGACTGATTTCTTTAACAGGTTCTCACCTGCAATCTGCTGGACAGACGAGGCCTTGTGGGCTGGAAGATGTGGACAGACATCTGTGCCTCCCCCGATCCCACTCAGCTTAATTAAAGGTTTTCCTAAGGGTATTTGGGGGGACTGGAAGGTGCTGTTGAAAATGTGCGCCAGAAAACAATAAAAACTGATGAGACCAAAGATGATGGTGACTCCTATATCATAACCATATGGCAGTGCACCTACTGCATCCAGCAGGAAGCTAATAAGGATGAGCTCGAAGGTGAGGGTGTAAGCAAACCAGGCAACACTTAGAAACAACGCCGCAGCTGTCACTAAACCGTTAAACAGCATGAAGCTAATGATCCCAACAGCCACATTAAAGCCTCTGGTTTCACCGTACAGACCGCCATATCGTGTCAGCCCCCACACTGTCCACATCACCCCGTAGAGAATGAATACTGTGCTCTCAAAGGTTTTACCTCGAGAAAACGCTACTGAACCGCAGAGCAGCTGGAGTGCCCCTCCAGCCACCACCACCCAGGGCAGAACCAGCACGGACAGAGGATTTCTGTCACCAACTGTGGCTGTGATGGCAAAAGCAGCCAGCACACTGCAGGCATGGCCTAACACCTCTGCATCTGCATACTTGGAGTAGCCCAGGTAAGGTGCATGTAGCTCTTTATCGTGGGTTTTGAGAGTGAGGCCCTGCATCCTAGTTACTAAAGCCTTGAAATAGCCCTGCCCTGTGGGAATCATTCTAGTGGAGACCATATTGAACGTGGTAATTAAAAGCATGCCGGCAGAGATTACAAATATAGCTCCCTGTACACCCTGTGTGCCTCCTTGGAAGAAGCCTTGAGGCTGGGCTGCAATGGCAATACAATAAGCTGTAAAGAATAACTGGTAGAGCCCCTCCAACAAGCTCTTCTGACAACTGAACAGAGCCAGGATGGAGAAAAGCACAGAGAAGACAACAGGGAAGGGAACAGGGGAGTAAGGCTGAATGGAGTGGAATGATAAAAGGGCGCTGTAGCCCTCTGCAAACTTCAGCACAGCAGTGAAGGCGTAAAAAGTGGCAGCTAGTGTGTCCATGGCTCGGTAGAAGAGGACACACATGCCAAGCTGGAAGACTCCAGCTGTCCACAACCAGGGGACGTGACCGACGGAGAGCTGGGGGACCACACCTAACAGTGGACAGGCTAACACGGAGGCGGACAGCAGGTTCATCACCAGACCTACTGACACTGCATCACTACACCCCTGGCTGCTGGCCTCTGTTTTCACCTCAGCTTTGCTCTGCAGGCCCGTTCCTGGAGGCTCCACTTTACCACGACTGATGGTGGACAGCAGCCGTCCAAACCCAAAGTAACCACCCACCAGACAGACAAGAAGGTAGTTAGCAGCTGTGGCAGACTGACCAAACCCTGCAGCTGACAAACCGGCGATTTGATGGGCACACGCTAAGCTAATGCCAACAGCTATGAGGAATACGACTGTTTTCTTTACCAAGACTGCTACACTCCCTATGATGAGCAGGGCTAAGGTAAATGCTGCCAGGCCTGGGATCAGGGCAGATCTCAGCTCTGTGGGCTGTAGCAACCCCTGCCCCACCAGGATGTATACCAGACCTGAACCACACCACAAGGCAGAGACAGTCAGACACAGAAGGGAAAACAGCTGGCCATGGGACAGACTGCGACAGATACCTGAGAGACAACAGAAGAGAGGAAACAGGGAGAGGATTGTGATTTTTACACAAAAATACAAATCAACCAATACTACAAATGATTGAATTTAAACAAAACTTGTGACATACTATATTCATCAAAACCAACCTGCATAAGCTAAGAGGGCTGCAATGATGAGGAGCAGAATCCCCAGTGCACTATGGGGGATGAGGTCTTTTTCAGGTGAGCTGGCATAGTTGTTCACCAAAAGCAGGAGAGAACCTATAAGTCAGAAGAAAACCAACAGATGGCTTAACATTTCAATTTAAAAGATGAAAGAATTTGTTCACTCAAATGGCAAGAGCAGATGTCATAACTGAGAAGTTTCTTCACATGATTACAGGTTTTATTTAACAAATTATTCATTTAATAACACAGCAGAAGTGTGATTTAAAAAAAAAGAAGAATATACTTGTTTTCTGGTATTAGCTGTAGACTTTATTTTAGATTTTAATATCAGTTTCTACAGAAAACTTCTACAACATGCATCTTAGTAGTATTTTCACTTTCTTTCTATTTTCAACTGCTAATCTGAACGAGTTATATTAGTGATATTAGTGATTGCCCTGTGGCCACTCGTTTTAGTTTATTTATTCATTTATTTATTTTGGTTTAAAAACTGACATACATACAAAATACTTTTTAAACTTTATTTATTTATTTATTTATTTTTATACTCATACTTTTAAAAAAAATGACACAAAAATAATGGATGATATCATTTTATTTTATTTTTTTTTAGCATACAATTGTGCTAAAACTATCATAATGGAACATAACAGCAGAAAATTAGTCGTTGTGTCAAAACTGCCGTAAATTCTAAACAAACAAACCAAACAAACAAACGAACGAACGAGCGAGCGAACGAACGAAAAACAATACCATAACTGACTTTTGATAATAAAAGCTTACCGCCAGAGATGACCAGTATGCCGATGGACACATGCAGTGAGTGAAGTTGAGCCATAGCAGGAGTAGATTTCTGTGGACGTGAGACAGCTTTTTATACGGCTGCGCGTGACGTCAGCACGCTGGGGAGGAGGAGAAGCTGTGCCTAACTGATGAAAGACGTGAAGTCCGTCACAGTGGATGTGAAGTACTGCGAAAATTATATCTAACCTAAAAAATTTGCTAATTGAAAACTTAATTAATGCGATAGCCGACTTTATGCTATGCGGAGACATCATGTAGCCTGATTGTGAAACACCTGCAAGGCCTAATAGCCTACATTTTAATTGCAATTCAGTCTAAATCTCAGTTGTTCTTGCAGGCTATTACATGAAAACGATAATAATATTACTTTCGTTCAACCAGTAAAATTTAGAAATAATACAGATGTGGTAATTAGCTCATGTATTATATTTCCAGACGATTTTCCCTTTAACTGTGCTCAATAAAATACAAGTAAGGACAAGACTTACAATTCACGTTATACTGAAAAGCACATACATTATTATTATTATTTGTATTTATTTAGTGTCATAACTTTATTTGTGTATGTTTATCTATCAAAATATTACCAAAAAAACCCAAAACCCAAATAGAGCATGTACCATTCAGCAAAATAAACGAAACGTTTCCTCATTGCATCACTTTCTTTGTTAACTGTTAAATAAATGACTGGGGAGAATGCTGAAGCATTTAATCTCACCAGTGTCCCTGGTTACCTTCAAGGTGCATGACATCAGCGTTTTGTTGTGGGAGGAGACAGAGTGGCAGACAGGACGATAAAGAGTCCGCTTCAGAGTCCGGCCAGCACACCTTCACCTCTGCGGAACAGCTCCATCGCACACAGCGTAAAGCCGGGCCATCGACGTAAACAAGGTGACATCTAGCTACACTGTCTTCACCTCTGCAATACTGTCTTCTGATATTTTAGGAAAAAAATACTAATATATATATATTAATACTAATAATGTTATGGTTTAATTTAAGTAGCACTGAGGTTGTGATTTGCTAAATAGGTGTCTGATACATATACATTCTGCAGTACTGCTCATGTATTCATAGTAGAGTCTTGCATAGCAGACTCCAAACACATCCTGTAACTTCTTTATACTGGTGTCAAATGTGTTACCTGGCAGCAGCAGCAGTGGTCCCGGTACTCCTCTGTCACCTGGCTCTGTAAATGTTTTATGTAAACCTTAGCAACAGGTGGCTCAGTAGCAGTAGTAGCAGTAAAAAATAAACACTTTATGAAGTCAAATTAAATAAAAGATGTGTCGTCTAGGATGATCTGTATCTTTAGCGTCTAGATAATTGTATGTATTGTAACAGTATGTGTTTTATGTGTTTCATAGGAAACCATGGTGAAGCGTGTTGCAGTTATTCTCTCAGGCTGTGGAGTCTATGACGGCACAGAGATCCATGAGGCCTCTGCTGTCCTCGTCCACCTGAGTCGGGCTGGAGCAAAAGTAAGAGAAGTGAACTTGTTACAGTGTATTCATCTGAAATTTTTTGTCAAACTTCTGGATCCAGTCCCATATAAAGGGAGTTTGTAGCGTTCATATCCAAGAGCATTGGCCTTTAAACCAGATCCACTGAGATACAGTTGGTCTTAATAACTTTAAAAAAAAAATAATCCCATGATTCTTAGCTACAGAGGCCACTCCAATAAAAAATGTTTTACATGTTAATGTTGCATTTCAGGTGCAGATGTTTGCTCCGGATGCAAATCAGATGCATGTTGTAAATCACCTTGAGGGGAAACCTACGGAGGAGAAAAGAAACATTTTGCAGGAAAGTGCCCGCATTGCCAGAGGTGACGTGACTGATCTGGCCAAGTTAGATGCTTCAGCATTTGATGCCGCCATTATCCCAGGTTAGGCTGGCAGAGCCATAAATGAATGCTGCAGGGAAATATATTTTACATTTCCTTCTGCTTTTTCACCTCCATTTTTTTTGTGATATTAAACAAATCCTGTGTGTTCTCATTCAGGGGGCTTTGGTGTGGCGAAGAACCTGAGTGACTGGGCAGTGAAGAATAAGGACTGCACCATCCAGTCAGATCTGGAGAAGCTCATCAAGGCTTTCCACAAAGCTGGAAAGCCACTGGGCATGTGCTGCATCTCCCCCATCCTCGCTGCCAAAATCCTGCCAGGCTGTGAGCTCACTGTGGGACAGGACAAAGAGTGTGAAAAGTGTGTGAAGCAGTTTGTCATCATCAGATGTCTATGTGAAAAAAATCTCAATCTGCGGCTCTAACTTTGCCTCACTTTTCATTTTTAGGTGGCCGTATGCTCAGACAGCAGGTGCTGTGAAGGAGATGGGCTGCAAACATGTCAACACGGATGTGGATAAAGCACATGTTGATGTCAAAAATAAGCTGGTCACCACCTGTGCATTCATGTGCAATGCTCCCATTCATCAAGTGTTTGATGGAATAGGAGTCATGGTTAGAGAGACACTGAAACTGGCTTAAGAAGTCTAATAATTGGATTATTTAATTAAACACATTTTCTGTAATTTCTATACAAGCATGGTGTTTATATCAAGTTATAACTCTTATATCTCAGCATTCATCTGATGTTATATCCTCGATGTGGGGTTTTGAGATTTTCAATAAAAGTTACTCTGCAAATTACAACTTTGCTATTTTTTTATTTATTAAAATCAACAATGAACATCACAAAAAATCCACAACATAAATATTGTTGGAAAATATTATCATACATATGCTGTATACTGTGTTTGTTCTGCATTTGGAAGAGAGTGGTTTATTATGTAGGGCAGATGATGTTTAAGTCCATTGAAATATCTCTATATAGATTCAAGTCCTTGTCTATGCAGATATCCAACGTGCTTCACTGCAAAAAGTCAGCTATCAAAAACAAGAAAGAAAAACTTGAAACTTGAAATAAGCAAAATTATCTGCAAGATTTTTTTTTTTAATATCTGCTTGCTAGTATATAATACTAGTATATAGTATACTGTATCTGCTAGTAGTATCTGATGAAAACTTCAGATTTTGTTTTCCTTGGGAAAAAAATTATTGGATTTTGATATAAAAATACAATGAAATTGATTTTTTATAAATTTTTTGGGGAATATACATTCAGGTACATAAGTATTTGGACAGTGACACAATTTTTGTAATATTGCCTCTGTACACTGCCACAATGGATTTGAAAGGAAACAATCATGGTGCGGTTGAAGTGTAGACTTTCAGCTTTAATTCAAGGGGTTGAACAGAAATATTGCATTAACCATTTAGGAATAGGAGAAGGAAAGGAACAGCTCATGATCCAAAGCATACCACATTATCTGTCAAACATGGTGGAGGCAGTGTTATGGCATGGGCATGTATGGCTGCCAGTGGAACTGGGTCACTGGTG
>JBBPCS010000423.1:0-22355 GCA_037974645.1 Hollardia meadi | reverse complement strand
ACTGAAATTTTGATGGTGCACATAAATCTTCAAGACCCTTCACAGTCTTGTCCATGTCTTTAGCAACCAACATGAATTGGCCAAGCTCCCTCATTCTCTGTGCAATGTACTGGTGTCTATGCTTTACACACGCCCATGTTTTGCATACAGTGATTCACCATACATGCAAATCAAAGAATCACTCCTGATGAGAAAGGACACATTATCTTGTCGCATGTTATTAATTACCTTCTGACATCCGCTGGAGAAAGCAGCTATTGGAAGCAGGCATGCAGCGCGACTTTGTACTATTCTTCTTTTATTTGTTTCATTATCTGTCACACAAAATGTTTTACTTCCGCATGAGGACTGATGTTACCTACAACTCCTTTTTAACAAACATCCCATAACAATATGTGCATGGCAAATAATCCTCAACCGAAGCCTTGTAAGAGGGCTGCTTCCATGTCACAAGTTGTCCCCTGCCTTTTTCCAGGACTTTGGCATTGTGCTTGAAATCTCCTTTATTGCGCAGTTGATCCAAAAGAACCTTTCTTTCTTTTGATCCTACTGGAAAGCTGAAGGCATATGCTACATCCTTGATCTCCATGTGTTTTCTCTCCAAATGCCTCGCCATCTTAGAGTTTGACTGTGCACAGTAAGGACAGTAGTGCTTTTTGTCCCATGATCGATTGAAGATTGCCATCTTCGCTTTTTGTGCAGGTTTTTATGGTCACAGTTTTCACTTCATCTTTGTTCATCTTTTGTTTTTTATTTTCACATAAGTTCTGGGGTTCTTGTATTTTTGAATGGTGCACTTGCCTCTTTGTTGATCTTCATCTTCTCTTGAATCTGTATCTGGACCTTTGAGAGCTTCATCACTGGATGATTCCTTACATGATGAAGGTTTATCCGGGATTTTCACATCCTCCTCATCACTGGATGATGAGTCAGTCTGAGCTGGATTGTACTCTGGGTCTGATCCTGTATGGCTAGAAAATTCAGATTCAGGGGAATCACTCTCCGACTCCTCATGGATATTGTCCAACTGTAAGCCAAAAGCATAATTGTCAGAGAAATAAGGTCTGTGGTTAACACAGGCAGAAGATATTTACACGTTTTGTTCTACGACATAAAACACATCAGTAAATATCCCGCATTTGAACTAAAAAGTGTTTACGTGTCTTAAAAATGGCGGCTGCTAACAAGTGTCAAAATTAGACTCCGTTGGTTGTCATGAGATTAAAGGTCATCATGTTGAACAGAGATTCATCTACTCACTAGTCCGTCTTTTCAAGCCGACTTTCGTTACAAACTATTCTAACTCTAACTTTACAACTTATAGATTGATCAGTTTATAGAAAACGTGCAGAGTAATTGTGTAGCAAGACACTTCGTGGTGATGTAGTGAGATACAGACTGCGCATGCACACCTCTATATATATCTCTGGAATGGAAGGTCGGACAGACTTGAGGGTGGTACCAATGGAAAGCTCGTCTCCAAAAATGTGGGGGTAGGACTTGGTTCCAGGTCTCTTCGACCTTCAGAACAAAAGTTACGACCCAGAAACCATAACCCTAACCCTAACTTGGGAGTTATCATCCCTATAACCTAGTTAATAACTTTTTCCCTGAAGGTCTTAGAGACCTGCAACCAAGTCCAACCCACCCCCATTTCCTTTTATATAAAATTGATATTTTTGATGTAAACGTCATCATGTTGAATACGGAGATTCATCTACTCACTAGTCCGTCTTTACAAGCCTACTTTAGTTACAAACTATTCTAACTCTAACTTTACAACTTATAGATTGATCAGTTTATAGAAAACGTGCACAGTAATTGTGTAGTAAGACACTTCGTGGTGATGACGTTTAAGTCATGTGACCATGATGTATTTTGTTTATAGCCTGAAATTAGCTTTTTACTTCGATTTAATTTACACTTATAAAAGTCATAAAGTGGTGTTCATCTGTGAAGATTATCTTCATGAACAAAAAGTGTAAGTATCATAAACTTGTGTTCATCACAGAGCTGATGTTCGGTGATAATCCAAAATCCAATTAAGAAATTCCATAAAATTTTTGCTGAGGGAACCAGTGTGATGCAAACCTCCAGGTTGGCCTACAAAAAAACGTCATCCCTACACAACTCTATTAAGTCTGAATAAGTACAGTGAAAAGATTTTGTAAAGGTACATACCTGTGTTGGCCTCCCAGTCATCGTGTCTTGGACCTAACACCAAAGACAAGAGAAATTATTTTAATGTTATTGCCGGAAAAATTTCCCATAAAATCATTACAATCACAGGACTCAGTTAATAATAATGGTTAGTAGGTTATACAGTACAATAATACATTGATATCTTTCTGCTACATTCATCTCTTCATATATCAATGAAGACATGATGAATTAATTATACTACATTTAAAAAAGGGCATTCTTACATATTTAATATATAAATGACTGTAAAACACTGAACCCTGTCATCATGAATACATACAATCTACACACTGTAATATGCATGCTATGCATATGCAATTTGGTCTGTATAATTAATATAATAATAATGTAT
Organism: Hollardia meadi; assembly: GCA_037974645.1. Taxonomy (NCBI): domain Eukaryota; kingdom Metazoa; phylum Chordata; class Actinopteri; order Tetraodontiformes; family Triacanthodidae; genus Hollardia; species Hollardia meadi. Next base: position 19,801 of record JBBPCS010000423.1, on the reverse strand, counting down.
TCCATATTCTTTTGGTCCACCAGGCAATGTGCTATTTATGTTTTTTTAATTACAGATTTTTAATTTTCTACACAGTCAGTAGCCACTTTATTAGCCAGACACAGCTCTGCCATCAATTCAGTTTCTGTTGTCCAAGTCAAAAATGGGTAAATTCAATTATTTGTTTGTTTATTAGCAAGGTATTGGTTAAAAGTCTTTTTTGTTCTGGACTACAGTATACTTCGAGGTGTTTATGTGTTTTTGTCCTTCCTGTTAAGATACATGAGGGATCAGAATATGTCTCTGAATATGATGCAGTCCAGTGCAACCCCACCAATATGCTCAGTGCTGTAAATATAATGAACACCTCTATGACAGTGTTAACAGCAAAACTGATTGCAGGAATTACAAAGTAGACACTATGTCAGCACAGTTGCATTGGATTGCATTAGATTGCACTGGCTTTTTTTTTGGAGCTGGCTGATGGTCAATCTCATCCTCTTCTTCAAACTCACTGTCAGACTCTGAATTGACAGAAATGTGATCCTCATATTCTGAGAACTCTTCCTCTTCATCATCTTCCAAAGCTTCTCTCTCTTCAAAAATCATTTCTAAGGCCCTCTGAGCAGAGAATCTTTTCGCCATCTTGATCGATTGTGATAAGGAGCCACACAGGCAAAGCTATTTATTTGTTGTATCCCGCCCCCAATTTGCAGCTGGGATAGAGTGTGAGAAAATACAGAATGGTTCCCGCAAGCAGGAATGTGGGAGCAGAGAGGTGTAGGTGCTTGAAATGTAACAATGTTGCAACCTTGTGCAGGAAAAGCAGAAAGACAAAATTCACACATGCACGCACGGACGCACACACACACTAACAACAGGCCCGCGTGAGGGTACATAGCACCTACAATTTCCACACATTTATTACCCTTGGACCCAAACACCACATATGTAATATAAATGTGTAGGGGGGTGTACAGTGTGCAGTCATTGAAAATATGTTATTTTTTATGTTCTTCACAGAAAATGAGCCAAGGTCAATGAGTCTGAGGTTGAAAAAATAATTAATCGCATCATTTTTCTTTTAGCAAACATTGAAAACAGGTCCCACAGACCCGAACACCACACAAGGGTTAATAATACCATTATTTTATTTATATTGTTATGTATAGCCATGCCACCCTGTTCTTTGTAACCAGCTGTTGATGTGTTATTTACTTTCTTGCTCTCTGTCTCGCTAATCGACCTCTCCATGAGTAAATAGCACAAGTCGGAAGCTAAATGTAAGCCTTTGGTGAGGGGTTGTGGAGTAGAAAAATGATTTTCTGCTGCTAGTTTCTCTTTGGTGAGAGAAGCAGGCTGGAAGAGGGCGTAACATGAATTAAACCAATCAGAGTGTCATCTCCCATTTCCTTTACAAGCGAGGTGCACCTGCACAGGGCGCATTGCTGTTTAACAGCGGCACTCGTCTCTCTGAGAGACAGGTGAGTGGTCTGTCTGTGGAGGACAATCAGCCTTCGCTGTTTCTCAATCCTCTGTTCCATCAACAACTAAATTTGACTGCATGTGAACAAATGCACCGATCTGTAACTGAGGAGGAGGAGGGCTACTGCGCCTCCATTTGTGTAAAAGAGATGTGCCGTTTACAGTCCGTAGATTGGGTCATGAAAATTATCATTCCGATTAATAATGCAAATGAGTGAATACATCACAAATGAGGAAAACTTTACCTGCAGTGATCCCACACAAGCAGAAACGATACATCTCCCCATTAAGAGACTCCTGCACATTTGTGCACAGTAGCTTTGATGATTATGCTTGAAGAATTGCAGCATCCTTTTGTTAGATTTTAAAGTTGAACTAGCTTCAAAGCTAACTTGCTTCAAGAGACCTGGAACCAGGTATACTTTACAGTATATATATATATATATATATATATATACAGAATTGTTTGATGTAACCCTGCTATCAAGCAAGCCACAAACTACTCAAAGCCATATCTCAACCACAAATGGTCAAACTTTGATTCTCAAAAGATTCAGTGGTGTTCCTTTAATCCTGACCTTGCTAATGAATGAGAACCTAAAAAGGATTATTCCAGGATTAGAACATGGTTCCTGTTGACAGGAATTTGTCAATTCATTTTTGGACATTGTCATCACCAAAGTGATGTGCTTGGCGCCATTGCAACAAACCTGGATGATAGCCTGACTGCTAGCTTCAGGCTGGCATGCAGGTATTTGACTTCATTTCACAGTAGTGTTGGGGTAGCGTAGCCATTTTTAAAATCATGTAACATGTGAGGCAACAAGTAACATTTTGCAATAAATTCTTAGGTAATGCAATAGAAGAATTTCATTACATCTTGCAGACAATTGCACCACTCGTAGAGATTCTGCACCGGCATCTTACTGTCCTCTGCCTCTGTCCTACACACACACACACACACACACACACAGAGAGAGAGAGAAGCCTCCCAGCCTCTCTGAGGCGCTAACACAGCTTCATTGAGCACTGGTCAGTCTGTCACATTTTCGATGTGTCGGTGTACTCCAGCAAGGCCACACCCTCTACAGCGGTCATGTGCAATCCTCTGCACGCTGAATTTTGGGTGAAGTTACACTTTAAACAACTCACAAACAACAAATTACTAAGCAATAATGTTCTTTTTTTTATGTGAAATGGCTTTTTTGTAGTAAGTTTCTTTTTGTGAGTAGCTTTTGCCACCTTAAACTAAACTAAATAAAGATGCTTGCTTGTTGCTTGTATGTTTCATCTTGATGTTAGCAGAGTACATTGTTAAGAGCACAGATAGGAAAGACTGGAAAAATAAGACCCAATAAAAACACAGGATTACCCTTTAACACCTGGCATAACCAGCCTGATCTCACCAAATATCTGAATAACATGCCACTGTATTAAGTCATTTCACGTGTTATCAAAACACATTTTTTTTGTTTTTGCGTGTCATTTAATGCTTTCCACATTAAGCTTTTCTCTGGAATTTTTAGCCACGAATGCGATGGAGAAAACAATCTAAGATTACGCAGTATAAAGAGCGATAAAGTCCACAGTTGGAGGAGGTTGGAGGAGTCTAAGCAGTGGGCCTGGACCCAAACCCAAAGATGATATTGACCATTCTTGTCCATAAGTTATGTAATGTTTTGAACTTAAAGTATGTTAATACCCTACCCTATGTTCATACCCTATCCCATGAGATCACGTTGGCAAAAAGACTGACTTTGCAGATTACATTCATGAACAAACTTTTACTGTTCAAATTTCTATCATTAAAGAACGCAGAATGCAGACTCTCCATGATCTAAAACAGGTATTTAACTATGTCATGTGTTCCTAGTTTAACACTGACAAAACAACCTAGTCAAACAACGCAGATAACGAGAAATTATATTGTCCGAGCTACAGTTTATCACAGACATTTTAGGGAAATACACACACACTAGATACATCAATTATTGTCCCTGCTTAGCTCTCCATGGTGTGTTGCCACAAACTGCATGCAGGGGAGGGAGGTTTGCCCTTTAGCCCATCATTAACCTTTGTCTCCCTTCCCCAGACACAATGACATGCACCAGTGAATATCGACCACATGGCTAAGAAGACAGAGTGTGTATGAGTGTGCGCACCAACGGTGGTTATCTGTAAATCATGTCCTTTGTCTCTGGAAACAGTCTTTGGGTCAATGATCATGGTCACAAACACAGTCTTGCTTCATTTTCCTGGAAATACTGAGCATTCAGCTTCACAGTGTGACTCACTTTAAGACAAAGTGTGGGAGGAAACAGGGAAGAATGTTTAGTTTCTTACCAGTATTGTTATCTGCAGTATCTGGTTGCAAGGTCATGCACAAGGCCAGGATAAAGTTGGCCAAGCAACATGTGTGTATGTAACTTATATATATATAATTTATTATATATTATATAACTTTGACTTTACAGATTTAACTCTCATCCAATGCTTTCCATTAACTCAGATTGTTTTTTTGTTTTTTTTAATACTGTGATGTCTTGGAAGAACTCATCGAGTCGTAGTTCCTGTCCCCACATACTGATAATTTTTACCATATTTGTATGATCTTTGACTGATATTTCTATTATATAAAATTGATATTTTTAGATAACAAGATATTTTGCCGTTTTATGGGTATATTTTACTGATACATTTAGGATATATTACTTTTGCTTGTCAATTATGTTACTGATATTTTTTATTGTGAATTTTCTGACTTTGCTGATGTTTTTTTCCCCAAAAAATTCTTAATGTTTGTCAAAGTTTTTCATTAGATTCGTTGATATTTTATTAATATTTTTCAGATACTTTACCAATATTTGTCAGTTATATTATTGATATTTTAGGGGTATTTCAATTATATATTTTGGATATAAAATTGTTCTGGTATTTTGCTAATGCCTGTCAAACTTTTTACAAATATTTTTGGGATATTTCAGTGATATTCTTTCACAAATTTGGACATTTTACTTATATTTTTATAACTTTATTGATTTGTTTGACTGTAACACATGTTGTTGCCATCGTGAGTTCCCTCAGCACAAAACAGATAAAACAGTCCGCTCACAGGCAGTACACTTTAATGTGACCACCGCTCACATATACCTTTAGTCCTTTAATATAAATACACAACACTTTTACTTTGTGCCTTTATTTTGGCTTCCTTAGCACATGCAGTGCAGTTGCTTTAACTTCACATTAGTTCCTCAGCCCTTCAGTCCCTTTGTGAGCAGCAGTTCTCTGAGGTCCAGCACGCTACTGCATTAAAAGAGAGAGTATAATTAGCTAACAAGTGCCAGCTGTGCCAATCAACTCACCTGGCACCAGCCACCTCCACACCTCTCTCTGCTGCAGCCGAGTGTCAACCACGCCCACCCCCACATTGACATTTATTTGTAAAAACATGTTTGGCTTTCATTCCTTTTCATGACTTCCTTAGTGGTCCTAGTGATTTTTCATAAGGTTTTTGTCCACAATCTCTACAACGATGTGTCTGATAATGATCTCCATTGACTTTGGTGGCTTCTTTTTTTGTCAGGTGAATTTACTGCATTTCATTTACCAAGCAGAATACAGTAAATGTCCACCAAACTGACTTGGTGTCATTTATGTTTTAAGAAAGCCTATTAATGTAATCCACACTGAGTGAATTTTGTGATGTTCTGTTTAATATTCCTTTCAACTGCCATACTTTTAGGGAAAGCCAGGGTGTATGGGAGGAAATGATTTTTGAAGAGAGAGAAGCTTTGGAAGATGATGAAGAGCAAGAGCTCTCAGAATATGAGGAACACATTTCTGTCAATTCAGAGTCTGACAGTGAGACGTTAATGGTCAGGCCATTATGTAGTCCAGAATCCTTCTCTTATCTGCTACTCTCCAGACGTTTAGAGGCTCCAAAAGCATTCTGTTTTTGTAATTACTGCCATGTGAAATTGGTCCAGAAGGAGCTAAGAAGGGGAGGATAAAAAGGTAACAAAGAGCGAAGAGGCTAGAGGGCTTGTGTTATCACATTCAGAGATGAAAATGGCTCTTTTATTGCAACTTCTTTTCTCTTTACGAACCATAATCCTAAACAACAGCAGATACATATCTTATTTTTGTTACTGTGTGAACATACAGTATGCATCTGCGTCTCTTTGGCACTGTTGAACAGAGTGTGAGGGAGATTAGGAAAGTGTTGCAACTGACTTCAAATTAGTTCCACTTTCTTTTTAAATGCTTGAGCTTGTGAAAAAACAATCAGTTGTTCCATCTTTTCAAAAAAATTTTTTAATGATCACACACAGAATTGATCCCTGACCTTTGAACTCAAACACAAAACGTGTATAAAAAAAATGATGGAGTGAATTTAAATGTCTCCTCGCTTACTTTTTTGTTAATGTGCCGGGTCCACACAAATGTGACACACAGTACATTCTGTGACAGCATTACACACATGAAAGTGCACACTCTGATTGTTAATGCCATATTCTGTTGACATAAACCTGGATAAGCTCCTATTCCAATTATTCCCGACACAAATACCTCCTACGTCTGGCTTTGTTATCAGCAAGCTTGGTTTCTATTCTATTTTAACTCCATTTGTTCCTTTCATACATGAATAAATCCTGTTCTTCAAAGTCTTTTTGACGATGTCATATTACTTCCACGCATAATCACTTGTGTCCTGAAGGAACTATAATGAAAGCCAAACTGGATTGTGACTGGCAGTTATGCCTTTGCTACATTAAGCTTTTAGATGTTCAGAGCCATTGAAGCCGTCTTGTTCAGGAGATGGGGGTGTAATGATGACAGGTTTTAAAGGTTGAAGGCCAAATTCCACTGTAATTTTTGTATCAAGATGATGTATTGATTGAGTAGTGTGTGGTTTTACAAGGAAGTGTTGTCAAGTGTGTGGCCCAGCGTTTCCAAGTAGTATTATTGTTGGCACTGCTGTAGCAAAGACAACCAGATTATTTTCCATCACAGTAGCAACTACCAACAACACAAGACAAAAACGTGTTTATTCATTCATTTAGTTTATCATGGAGACAGGAGAGCAGATAGAAATGGTGCCAGGCTGCCAGCCTCACTGGTTTGCCAGTCATCCTTCATTTTACTGGAAGATTTTGTGCGCAGCGGCAGACAAAATTAAGTAGACAAAGTGAGGTTTCTTAACACTGGTGGTGTCATTATTCTATAGCCATTTATATTGTGCAATTAACACAAACTTCTTAATGAGACATTAAAGCAAAAACCACGTCTATTGCCAGTCTGATGTTCATCAATCTCTGACAGTTGGCCTATCTTTCCACAAAAATATTTTTACAACTACAATGTTATTTTGATATGCAATGGGAGATTAATGAGCAATGAAGTTAAAAGCCCCATTCATCATCTTAATTTGTGCCCAGCTGCTGCTGTCAGTAGGGTACTTTTTTGTAAATAGTCTTGGACTATTTTTATTCACATTGAAACATCTGGTTGTGAAAAAAACAGTGCAGTGCCTTGTAAAATGAATATCAAAAGGGAAGTCCTGAGTTGCGGCACCAGAGGTATGAAAAATAATGAGCATGCCTGATGTTTTTCAGAAATATGGTGGAGAGAGAGGGATGTCGAACCTGTCATACTGAAACAAATGTTAGGAGAAAACCTGTGTCTTTGATCAGGCCTACCCATTTTCACGGCCAATCAGGATCATTGTAAAAGTCTTAGGAGTCTGTTAGAAGACTGAATGCAGAGCCAGCAACAAAAGTAATGTTCACACATTCAAAGTTGCCCTCAGAGCATATCACTGAATGAACACCTTCACAATATTTCAGGCACAAGGCTAATCATCAGACAAATGAATACTATAATAGTGCCACTGAATCTCTACATCACTTCCCTGAGAAGTCAGGTATTCTGACTCATGACATAATGCCAAGGAGGTAAAACCATGTTAACATGAGCTCGTAAAGTTAAACATATGGGAGTATCTTACTCAAATTATTTTTTTTTTCCTGATATAACCAAGAAAGGAATTAGCTCTGAGGAAGAGGAATGAAATATTGTACAGTAGTAAAGTAAAAGACTCAAAAATGAACAAGTCTGAAAACTGACTCAGACTTATCATATGCTTAAGTGGTCTGTATTGCAAAGCTATTGATTAGATTGTTTGATTTATTGAGTTTATTTATATCAGGGACCGTGTACAAAACACATTAATCTCCGACAAGGAGAGAAGATGCTTTGTACCAGATTTAGCTACTAGCTAATTTCCATCTGTATTGTATTACATATTACATGATATTATAAGTTGGGAAGTTGGAACATTCCATTTTTAAGCGAACACAATTGCACCGAAAGCTTCAAGGCTGTACTTCATAAACATTTTTTCTGGCATAGCACTCTGGTTACTATACCTAAAATGTGGCTGAGGAGCTGACTGGAATGAAGATGTGCAGTATAATTCTGGTAAGAGTAACAGTAACACATAAATGTAACAATTTTGTCCCTGTAGGATGACCAAATTCATAAAAAAACCCCCGCAAAATAATTTCTTAAAAAAGCATTACCAGTTTTATTTTAAAGAGCGACTGTTTGAGCTTGAACACACTCCCTTCAAGAATCGACAAAAGCGTTGCCAACCCTCCCACTTTTGGTTTGAATCACTTTTAGACACTCACACTCAAGTTGACCACACAAATGTAGAATGTTGGCTCCTTTTTCGTTGACTTTATTAAATAGCTGTGGCCATCACACAACAGCAGGATCGATATTAGAGGAGCTGTGCAGAATTTGCCAATGTTGCACAGCAGTCAAAGCATCGTTAATTATTTAAATCTTGTGATATGGTATAGAGTAGCCTTATTACCCTAAATGCCTTCCCGCATAGCAAACAGGCAAGATGTTGCACACAGACTCCAAGTTTATACAGTGAAATCTTGCTCAGGATGAGTCCATCAAAACCAGTCCAAATGTCATTTCCTTTGGAGACTCAGGTTTTTCCCCTCTTCTTTTATTGCTGTGTCAAGTGGATTATTACCAGGGGTTTTCAGTTTTGCAGCTTACATGCAATAGTATTTGCAATGGTGGCATTGCACAATTATACAATAACTACACACCATTTTCATATTCAGTAGTATTAGTAATCTCCAAGACGTGTAGACATTGATGTGCACAATTGCTGGAGTTCCTCTTAAAGGATTACTATTTTAGGGTCTGATTAAGTTGGCTTAAGTTGAGCGTGTTCTCAAATATACTCTGTACATGTCACATAGATGTCAGGTCAGAGCACACACACAATATATTCATAATGGTCAGAGCACACACACAATATATTCATAATGGTCAGAGCACACACATAATATATTCACAATAGCAACTGAGTCTTTTGGTTAAGGTTAAAACACCTGTAGTTGTTGTTAGAGAAAGATTGCTTTAATTGTTAAAAGCAACCTGTTCTCATCAAAGGTCATCACATAACAATGTTTCTTCATGCGCAAGGTACCCTTTGGCAATGTCAGCCAATGTGCAAAGCCTTCTCTGTCATGATTTGTGACGGAAACACTACAAAAGGAGTTGGGCCCAAATGAAGACACCAGAGGCAGAGCTTATACATCCATCCATCCATTATCTATCACCGCTTATCCTATGCAGGGTCACGGGGGGCTGGAGCCTATCCCAGCTGTCATTGGGCGAGAGGCGGGGTACACCCTGGACAGGTCGTCAGTTCAGAGCTTATTCAGTTCAATGATATTTATTAAACACAAAAAATATAAGGCTTATGAGATGTAGAGGCAGGCGAGGGTCAAAACCAAGCAAACAAAGTCCAAAACAAGCTGAGTCCAAAAAAAAAAAACCCACTACAGGCAAATCTACAAGGGTACAGAGAAGACACATGTGAAACACAAGGGTGATCACAGGAGGTGGGAGGAGGAACAAAGGGAGGCAGTGTAAAGCAGGAAAAGACAGAAGAGGAGAAAACCTTCAAAATAAAACAGGAAATAACAAACTAGAAACAGACAATAACACAGAAGGTAACAAACACAGGAATATATACTAGAAACTCAAACCCATTACGTAAACCGAAACCATGACATTCCCTGACACACAATGGGCTCTTTGGCATCCTTGTTTAACCTATTAAGCATTTCCTTTAGCATCTCTGGCCAAAGCGCAAAGGCTCGCACCCCTGCACGTCTTATGCTGACACACATGGTCTACATTACTTTGGTTTAGTTTTGTCGCAAAGCATTGATGATGTTTGATTATGTTTAGGCACAAAAACCACGTGGTTAGGTTTAGGAAATGATTGGTGACGTTTTGTTAAGTTTAGGCACAAAACCTACTTGGTTAGGTTGAGGAAATGACTGGTGACGATTGGTTTCAAACGAGATGCGAACTCCGGTCTCCTGGATGAAGGTTGTGTGTGTGACACTTCACTCAACCCCCAACCTCCAACCCACTTTCTCGCTTTGGAAAGTATGTCCTACTACGTCTACGTCACCTGTTAAAGTTGTCTGAAACTGACGCAGACCGTTTTACATTGCTAATACATTAAACCTTTGAGCGTCTCTGCCTGACACCAAAGGGTATACCTTGTGTGCCTAGATGAGATGCGAGGGGCTGTGACAAAATGTCGATATCTGACAAGCTGGGGATGAAATTAACCACCATTGCCTGTTGGTAGGGGACAGGACACAAAGGGCAGTTCTATCTCAAACAGGCTCCGCCCTCTACTAGACTCTTTGGGTATTACTCTCCTCCAATCACGATCACGTATTCGTCCACTTCAAATTTGCATAAACGTAGCCAGCCACCAGGACATGCCTACCCGAATACATGGGAAGCCTGGCGATCAGTGAGTTTGCTCACTGATTGTGCGATCTTCTCCACGGATGGACTCGCCGCTACAAGAGACTCGAGAGAGTCCGGCCTGTCCCAGTCTAATCGCGGGCACAGACCCACATGCCTACTGCTTTGATTGCCTCGGCCTGATATACGCCGGGCTTCCCACGTATTCGGGTAGGCGTGTCCTGGTGGCTGGCAACATCTATGCAAATTTTCAGTGGACGAATACATGATCGTGATTGGAGGAGAGTAACACCCATAGAGTCCAGTAGAAGGCTCCGCCTGTGCTTATAGAACAAGGGTTACAATAACGTGACCTTACATTTCCAGTCTTTGTAGGGGCTCGTAAAATTCTGGCAGCAGCAACAAAAAGTGAAGTTTGGATTGTCTGAACAGTGAGCCAAATACTGGTAAAAAGCAGCAAACTCAAACACTGTTCTTGAAAAAGACCTCTTGCCGCAGCATTTCATCCATGTTTCTCAGTGTTTTATTTCTAAATGCCACGACAGTAAGTTCAAAGGCTCAGAGCAGTGTATGTGCAATTTCAATGTCTTTTTTTAAAACTGCCTTTAATACTGATCCTGACAGAAGTTCTGCATGGCTAAACCTCGTAAAATAGAGACATTTTCCTGACATTTTCATGTATAAAAGACAGATCATTAGAGCCAGAAAAACATGCTGCAGGGGATCAGTCACCAATCGAGTGTGACTGTCTCCTCCTCAAACACACTAGTCAACATTTGAATATCTACTGCTTTAGCCCACTGAGACAGTGGGTGCCATCAAAATCCTATGAAAACTGATTTTCCACAAATGATTACTCACATAACCTCCTGATCCAATCTGATAATTGCATATGAAAATGAGCCTGAGCCAACACCTGCGGCTGCAAGACCTCCATTCATTTTAAATTTACAGAACGAGTTTCTTTTTCACATTGTACAATTTCTAATGCATCTCTAAATCTTATGAACAAAATGGCAGCTGAACTAGTTTAGAGATCTATTCTGGTCCTTATTATTGTGTAAATCAAGGCTTTAAAAGATCATTTCAGTCAGGTGAAGGCAGAACACAAGCCATTGAGTAGACACATAGCATTAGTGAGTCAGGCAGCTGTAGATCATCCTTGGGGAGCAGCTGTTTGCTCACCTTGGAGCCTACAGCAAACTCATGACATTGTGATTCATCAGCAGGAGCCCCGCTAATGCAGCACAGGCTGAGAATTCTGAAGGTCTTCACAAGTTTTATGAAATCAGCATAAAAGACACAGAGTTGTTGCATATAACTTCATTTTTCATATGATATACATGTCTGATGAAGATTGGACTGACCAAAATGTTGTAATCTAATAAATATTTCAGCAGCAGGTAAGAGAGCAGGCAGAAGCTCTTCTTATTGTTCGCACAGCATATAACAAATATCAACGCATATCTGCTTATAAAGGTCAGAAATAGCTGCTGCAGTAAATTGTCCCATGAGCAGGAGGAGCTAATGAGATGAAGATTCAGTTGGTATTATAAAGATAAATGGGAGAGTAATAAATAACAACTATACATGATATGTATGTATTGCTGTGCTGTAGGCTATTTGGGAGATGTAATTACATCATCAAATTACAAGAAAAAAATGGTTGTAGTAACTTAATTGCAGTTATTAATCAAAATATTTGTGATTACAAAGGGATCTGAATTTATTTCAGTATATTTTATGTAGAATAAACAGACAAACAAACACACATAGAGATGCATAGCAACCGATATAATAACAGTTAAAGAAATATTACTACTGTTAATGATAGTGTCATGGTTTCAGTTTTAGTGTGTTATCTTCCTGTTATGGTTTTGAGTTTGTCGTTTATATTCGTGTTTGTTACTTCCTATGTATGGTTTTGTGTTTCTTTTGAAAGTCCTTTCCTTGTGAGTCTTGTCCCGCTTTACATTTCCTGTCTTTGTTCCTTTCCCTCCTTTTTGATTGTCTGCCCCGCCCTGATTGGTTTCACCTGTGTCTTGTTAATCTTCCCTTCCTTGTGTATTTAAGTCTGTGTGCTTCCCTCTGTCGTCGCCAGTTGGTCATGTTACCCATGTGCCTTCGTCCTAGCGGACTTTGCCTGATTTTGGATTGTGGATTTTGCTTTTGCCCCTGTCGGATTTGTTTGCCTGTGTTTGGACTGATACCCACGCCTGCCTTATGAACTGTGAGTTTGCATAATCCCTAATAAATCACTGCACTGAACCTCTCTGCCTGTGGTGTCTGCATTTGGGTCCAAAACCCGTGTTCCTAGTGTTTCTTGCACAAATCTTGACAGATGGTAGTAGCTTTAGTAGCTATTTTGTAATATAAGAGACAACAACAACAACAACCGCAGTTGGCGTCAGGCAGGACCACAGCAGTAGGTCCAACCACGATCCATGGGAACCTGCAAGACGAGAAAGCACAAAAACTCCAAGGAAGATGTAAAGTCAGTAATATGCATTGATGATAGGACATGAATGTTTACAGAAGGAGAGGAGCTTGATAACTAAAGGCTCTGGCTCCCATTCTACTTTTGGAAACTCTAGGGGCCACAAGTAATCCTGCATCCTGGTAGTGTAGAGATCTAGTCGGGTAATAGGGTACTGTGAGCTCTATTACATATGATGTTGCCTGGCCATTAAAGGCTTAGTAGGTGAGGAGAAGGATTTAAAATTCTATTCTGGATTTTACAGGCAGCCAGTGCAGAGAAGCCAATATGGGAGAAATTTGATCTCTCATACTTTTTCTTGTCAGTACACGTGCAACAGCATTCTGAATCAGCTGGAGAGTGTTGAGAGGCTTATTAGGGCAACCTTCCTAATAAGGGAGTTACAATAGTCCAGCCTGGAAGTAACAAATGCATGGACTAATGTATTGCATCTATTTGAGACAGTATGTGCCTGATTTCTGCAATGTTACATAAGTGAAAGAAGGCAGCCTTTGAAATTTGTTTTATGTGGGAGCTAAATGACAAATCCTGATCAAAGATAACTCCCAGATTTGTTACAGTGGTGCTTGAGGACAGGGTAATGACATCCAGAGTAGCTATATCATTAGATTTTCTGAGATGTTTAGGGCCCAGCACAATAACTTTAGTTTTGTCTGAATTTAGCAGCAGAAAATTGCAGGTCTTCCAGTTTTTTATGTCCACAATACATGTCTGACAGTTAGTGACCTGATTGGTTTCATCTGGCTTCAGTGATAAATATAATCACGTGATATCCGCAAAGCAATGAAAATTAATGGTGTTTTCTCACAATATTACCTAAAGGACGCATATATAGGATGAATATTATTGGTCCAAGCACAGAACCTTGTGGAACTCCATGACTAGCTTCGGTGTGCATGGAGGACTCATCATTAAAGTTTACAAACTGAGAACTGTCTGATAAATAGGACTTAAACCAGCTTAATGCAGTTCCTTTAATGCCAATTAAACTTTCCAATTTTTCTAATAGGATGTGATGGTTGATGATATCAAATGCAGCACTAAGATCTAACAGGAGTATCAAGTCAAATTTTGAGCATTGTTTTTGTTTGTTAGGATTTTCATTGCCTTTCGTCTGCCAATCAAATCAATGCCCATCGCTCTATAGGAAACCTGAGTCTGCCATGCCTGCGAGCAGTCGGCCACATCAATGCATCTTGTCGTACAAGAATGACTTGGTGGTGAAATTTCAACAATATTTTCGTTGAGAAATCAGAAAAGTGCTCTCACATTACAGTAGAGTGTAAAGCTTGTTCACCAGCAGTGAAAATGCTGTCATCTGCAAAATGCTTGATGTCAAACCCGATGAAACATCTGCAGGTAAGGTAATGTGAGTGTGTGTGTATATATATATATATATATATATACTACTATAATACATATAATACAAGAAGTGTTGTAGGCCCATGAGAGATCACTAACGTAATTCGGTTTCAATTAGTACTATTGTGAGGTACAAAGGTTGCACACTGCACCCAAATATGCTATGTGAATGAATGAAAAGACAAAAATATGAAAAAACAAAACAAAACAATGAATTGCAATGAAAAGCTAAATTTCAATAATGAAAATAATGTAAAATAACCTTATGGTTATGGTCCAGCACCCTCTTCAGATGAACTGCACAAATCCTTTGATGTGTTGTTTGAAATGAAGCATGTTTTTATTTAATACATTACACACAGAGAAGTGAAGTGGTGTAATTTTCTTACTCTAGAAAATACATTTTATAATAATGACTATGATGACTATAAAGACTGAACTTACCGAACTTTGATTTGATGACGGTTCATTTATGTTACATATGGCTGTACAGACTGCACTGCCTGAGACTATAAATTCACATAAACTTACTTGTATAATCTCCCTTCAAACAGCCGAATTTGTTTTTCTCACTTACGCCTACCTTCCTTTACCTCACTATTTGTTCTAGCTCGCTCCTTTTCCAATGTCATTTCTTTTTCTCACTCTGTTTCTCGTTTGCCACCCACCCCTCCCTCTCCGCCTGCACTCTTCCCCGCTGTCAGTGTGTGACAGATCGATGCTGTATCCCTTTCGGCTTCCCTTTGCAACTGTATTCTCCTGGTAATTGAGCTCAGCTGGTCTCCCAGGGGGCCACTGATTTTCACAGACGCTTCTAGGAGCTGACTCCCTCCTCTGCCATCTACATCATCATTCGCTCCCCTCATCCAGCCTCTTTTTTCTGCCATCTTTTCCCCACTCGCTGCTGCCACCTGTAAAACCCCTTAAACCAATACCCCAAAGCTGTGATTGGTTTTGATTTCCACCCTGCAATGTCATTTCTCTCCCTGTCTAGTGCCTGGTGAGCGTGGTCATGCCACACTCACAAACAAGCACATTTTATCCCTTTAAAAAAAAAAAATATTGGGATTTCAAACAATGAGGGAATGTGGAGACATATTGTAACCCTTGACATCAAGATTGCAGATAGAAATTCCTTTTCATTTTAATGTTCAGTTTATTATTATTCCTCAGCAGGTATCACTGCTGAGGAGTAATATCAAGTGTCAAGCTCCTTCAGCCATCTCACTCTGCTTATACAGTGTCAGGGAACTCCAGGAGTCTTTCAAGGAGTTGTACAGATTTGAAGAGACGGTAAAGGAGAAATCAGAATTCAAAACAAGGCCAATTCAGCCTTGTATTATGACAAACACGAGGGTGCATAATGCCAGTCTGTGCAAACTACATGGACTGGCTGTTACAAAATTTGCTCAAAGCTACAATTACTGATCAGAGAGACAGTGCATGCACAAGAAGGCTAATTTATAAACTTGAACCTTCATGCAAGCAGTACACTGTGTTCTGAGAAGCACATTTCTGTCAAGGTGTTAATGAGATCAGCAAAGGAATGCTGTTATGCTTTCTATTTTAATTTGCAGGTGTGCAGGCCCCCTTCCTATTAATTAAATGTTTTTGTCAACAGCAGATATATTGAGCATTTATTAACCTTACTGTACGTTGCATAACTAGTGTGTAATTCTGTCTAAATAACAATTTCTATTCAGACGCTGCTGGGTTTCTAGAATTAACAGGATAACATGAATAAATGCCATGGTTTCACAGAGGACGCACACATTAGACTGGAGCAAAAAGGGGAGGGTGCTTTCATTGTTTTATTGCCTTGTTGCATACTTCATCCATGTTGCAATAATGTGTATGAATTTATGGGTCTGCCAATGATGGAGCATAAAATTGAGGGAGGGAAATATGGAAATTCATGGTGGATTTCATTTGTTAGCACTAGAGGCTCCTAATTATCTTTTGATTGCACATGCCACAGTCTGTGTAGGAAAGCTGGCCTGGGATTTCAGTAGCTGCGTGGATGCACCATGGGGAAAATATTGTAAAATATACATTATTTATTGCTTATTCTTTGTTTCAGATGCTTTGACATCCACTCTTACAAAATTCTATATTTTTTAATCAGTGATAACACATTGAAGAAAAGAAAAAAAATGTCATGCTATCTTACTTTACTCATCCAACAGTGTTACTTAAGAGCTGACCAAGACAGAGAATGCTACTTCTCTACTTCTTAAAGTGAAAATATCACCTACAACCTTCCTCCACTTAACATGTCCAATTGGTTTTATTAGTGGAGCCGCAGTCGCAAAGACAGCGTTAGCAACATGGCTACTGCTAGCAGCCTGGCTACTATCCAAAGCAAAAGCAACTGCAAGAATTCTAACTGGACCTAGAAACACTGGTCTCAGTGCGATGGCAGAGTACATAGCCTGCCATATGAATAATTAGGCAAGCTTTGTTACTGATGGATCTAGTAGAAATAAATGTTGGTTTCAAACCCTCTCCAGTCCTGCTAATATAAGGGGAACCACATATCAACAACTGAACAGATTTTAAACCATATATACATAAGATATGTGATAATAATTTATTTTTCATTCATTTCTTACTTTATTGTTTGCTCTTGTATAAGGTAATATATGAGATTATGTGATCTGGAGTATCTGGACTGGAAAAAAATAAAACTTAACTTTTCAATAGGCAGACCACAAACTCAAAATCACTTTGACAGGCAGGCATATTTACAAAACAGGGTCAGACCACTGTAGCTAGCTTGTACTGTGCTGATGCTTCGGCAATGAGGGGCGAGAGTGCAAGTGATTAATCAGATGGCTTGGAAGACGAAACAGCAGCCATGGAATATTTGATTAATGTAACATTTTTTAAGTTAGCGAATAAAAAGGGCTCCAAAATAAAACTTTTCCAAGGCAGGATGTGCCAGTAAACAACTTTTTTAGAAAGTCAAATTTCCAAAGGCATTTATTTCTGATATAATCTGATGCATGAAATCCTGAAAGATTATAGTTATTTGAAATGGAGATATGTATGTCACCTTACTACTTGCAATCTTGAGCCCAGTCAATTACGTTTCCTGTTCGTTTTTAAATGGAGGCAGTTCTCCCAGAAAACAGAGAAACTGGAGAAAGCTGCCAGAGTAGTTTATGCAGCTGCTGTTATTACTATTGATAGTTACGTCAGAGCAAATTAATGGCATCTGGCGTTGCTTGTTCCTCATCTACAATCCAGACCATCCATATTTCATGAGTTTCTATTTACAACTCTCCAAATACGTTTGCAGCTGCCTTACGCCTGCTTTCTTTCTTTGTGTGTGTCATAAACGGACAAATGTAATGAATCGTTTTCGAACAGTCCCTCCCCAAATGCATTCTAGTGTTGCTTTGCTTGTACTCACAAGAGGGCAGTAGTTATGTGAAGTACTTCAATATGAAGAATGAAAAATGAGCACTTGTAAGAGAAGTTTAAATCATGCATACTTTCTCATGTATGCACACCTGGCCAAGCACTACTTAAAATGGACATGTTTATCAGATTTTCTGTTTAGCAAAGTTCCAAAAAATTGTGACGCTGTGCCCCCAATTGCGAGGTGAGAAAAGTGTAGAGGGAGGAGTTTTCAAGCGCTATCCGGCAAACCAACAAGCACTTCCTTTGAAGCACACTGAATCTTAAAGAGTGCGCTCTAAATTGCGTGTCTACATACACAGAAGTGTTCACATTTGTTGTAAATGTACCACTTGAAGCAGTTCATAACCTTGATTTACTCACATGATTCTAGCAATTTTTGGGTTATATCCACATGATTGAATGCACTTATTCAAGTTGCTTTGGATAAAAACACTGTCTTAATTAATGTGACAGAATTTAATGTTGGTGTGAGGAGTAAGGAAACAATCAGACAAAATAGATACTGTACATGCCGAATTGTTGGAACTATTAATTGAAATAGCACATATAACGATATGATGTAAAGGAATTTTCCTTCATTTAATTATATTTGGTCACTTTAAATTGTGTTAGGCTCATCTAATACATGTTTCTATCATTTAATACATGTTTCTATTAGTTATGCTCTATTTAATTATCTTTGGTCTATTCAGGACTTGTTCACAGTTTAGAGGGTACAGCTTATCTTGTTGTGTTCTTCTGCGGTACTCAAGGCTACAGAGGCCCGAGCCTCGACAAACGCTTCTCTGTCTGGAGACTGATGCCCTTGGAGTGCAGGTGAGAGTTCACCAGGCAAGTAGTGTGTCAACTGTGTGTTAACAACCGTCCTATAGTAAGAGGACATTTGTCTAACATAATTTCATAATGTAAGCTGGACCTTGTATGTGCCCTTTTTCAGGAATGGGGATGACATTTCACTTGTTGAAAAGTTGTCATCTTTGATGCTCTTTGGTGCATCAAGCGGCAATAAATACTTCTGCACAAGACATCTTCAGGCTCCTGAGACCTCATTGCTTCGGCTCACAAGATTTTCTTCACAAATGCTGCAGTTGCAGTGCAGGCATTTGTGACATTTGCAAGCATGGGAAAGCATTACATAATCAAGAGTCTGCATTTAAATACAAATATAACTAAATATCAGTGTTGTTTATATGATACCTTGGAGATGGCAGATGTTAGGTCAGCATTCTGCACATTCCTGAATACCAGATTATTCATGACATCACCCACTCTGTGTGATTTTTGATTCTTTATGACTGGTGATTCTTTTCTGTACAAAGGACTGAACATGAAATGAATCAGATAACATGATGCAGTTGCAAAAAGGTTTGCAAGGTCCATGCCGGTCTTTCTTAAACCAATGCGTTCAAGTAAATGTATTTTATATTTAGATTTTTTTTTTTAAACAAAGCAGGTGCCATTTTTTATGACATTGGTGGCATTTCTAACATTTATTACACACAAATTGTCATTGATTAAAAGAATATCTGTATAAATGACAGTTGCATTTCAGGTAATGGCAACAACAACAAACTGTTGGTTAGTCATGTCTGACAATGTAAAGGACTGAAGAGCAAATTTCCACAGGTATGCGCATTAAATGTCTCTTTCTGGAGTCGAGGACAACCATGTAGGATTGACTGGAGGAAGGCAGTGGCAAAGAGTTGATGTCTGTTGTCCCAGCAAGATGTGAAGATCCAACGTGATCACCTCTCTGAACGAGAGATTCAGACATCAAAAATAAATCTGTATGTCATAGAGCAAAGATGTTTATCATATATACCAACATAAATGTTCAGGTAGGTTGCACAGTAGGACACAGTAGTAAAACAACAATATTGTCTTGTGTTGATTCCAACTCGGTTGCCTTGTCGGTTTACCTCACAAGGTCATTGCCATTATTACCTAGACACTGAAACTGACAGATCTATTGGTTCAATTCAAGGCAAGTGAACTTACAGTCAGCAGTAACATAATGGTGGATATCCATCCATCCATCCATTATCTATCACCGCTTATCCTATGCACGGTTGCGGGGGGGCTGGAGCCTATCCCAGCTGTCAATGGGTGAGAGGCGGGGTTAAACCCTGGACAGGTCGCCAGTTCATCACAAGGCTGACATAGAGACAAACAACCACAAACTCACATTCACACCTACGGGCAATTTAGAGTCACCAATTAACCTAACCT
>JBBPCS010000422.1:0-34303 GCA_037974645.1 Hollardia meadi | reverse complement strand
GGGGCTACTTAAACAATCAGGAGAAGAAGATGCTTTGTAATGCTTTTTGTTCCCATGCTAACAAAACCTACATGTGGGTCTGTACCTGTGTGTGTGTGTGTGTGTGCGCGCGCAGCTGGCATGCATGACCACCCCACTCCCCGTCTTTGAGGCAACATTTGCGGGAAGCAGCAATGGAAATGTTTGCGCCACCACAACACACAAATACACACACTCAGACAAACAAACACTCTCCGCATTGGGCCCCTGGTGTGGACTTTGCCTTTTCTCTATGACTCCCCCCTTCATTCACCCCCTCTAAAACCTTTTCCGTTCTTTGCTTTCTTTCTTTCTGTCCAGTGATCCAGCGAGTTGTAAATGTCAGACTGACAGAGGAGACTTTTCTTAAACAGATTAAACCCACGGGGATCACGGGCGGTGTATCGATCATGTCGTCGCCATCATGGTTAATATCTATCAGGTTAATTTTCTACGAGGCTCTGCTCTGCGTCAGTCATAGGAAACATTGACCTTTGACCTCTGGCTTCATCTGCCACTCACACTAGTGGTCAGTTTGTTAATTTTTGCAAGGCAGGACAGACGAGGTAATCGTTGGTTACCCAAATCGCACTCCTCATTCCAGACCCCAGGTCAGTGGGAGACTCTAGGTAGATGGTGTCTGTCAGTGTTGATAGAGAGCTGGATCAGCTGATTCTGGTCTCAATGAAAAACTGACCTCACATTGGCATCTAAGGCTAATTCTGGTCAGTATCTGATGATGCGCACATTCACGTATGCGCTGAGAACTAGTCCGTGAACTTCTGCAGTTCCCGTCAGTCATATAGGAGCATCGTACTCCTCCAAGAATTCTCTAAGTGTGTGCGGGAGCTGCTCGGCCCGTTCCGACCCCCCCAGGCCGCGGTTGTTCAGGGTCCTCCTGCACATGTGCTGCAGGGAGGAGAGTGAAGTCAATAGGGGGCGGCGTAATTCCAAGGGAATCCTCTCTCCACCAGTGTGGATCAGATAAGCACTGCGTCCCTTCATTTCTGCCTCTCCTGAATTGCCCCCACACGCACCTTCTCTGCTCCTTCCAGCATCCGGGCCTTTGCCCATGTAGTGCGCTATGAGTTTCAGCACGCAATCAAACTGCGGGAGCTCACGGGTGTTTTGAGGGTCTGGCTGTAAGAAGAAGCCGTCTACCTCGCTGTGGATGCGCAGGTTCTTGGTTCCTCGAGCCGTCTGGACAGAGAGGGTGAAGAAGTGGTGGTGGTCTGAGGAGTCGCGGATCAGGAAGGTGCCTGGTGGTTCAGAGCGCAGCATGGAACTGGCCTCCCGGCCCCCCACAGCCCCCCAGTAAAACCCACTCTCCTGTAGCTTTCGCAATGCACGCATCACCTGAAATGGGTAGAAAAACGCACAGCGTGAGTGTTTAGATTTCAATCATACATTCAACTATTTCTCTAAAACCTCAAGTGTGACTGACCTGCTGGTAGTGTGCGTGCGAGCTAAAGGGCTTGAAGTGATGCGGGGTAAAGTTCGACCCCTGAACCCTGCCCTCTGGAGGGGTCACGCTGCTCATGGCGAGGGGGTTGCGTCCGCTGAAGGCTACCATGGCGCCATGGCCCCCTGCCTCTGCCCGCTGGTCGAGAGGCAGGGGGCCCAGAACAGGAGCGTCGAGGTGGACAGGTGGGAAGGAGTTTGGGGCAGAGGGAGAGGAAGGAGAGGGGGTATGGGGTGAGGGTGGCGGGGTCACACACCGGGTCCAGGGCCCCGGGGCAGAGGAGTCTGATGCATCCAGAGAGGGGCTGGGAGAGAGCACCTACACACAGCTGGAGAGAGGGAAGGATTGCAGATTAGGCATATCCATCTATATATAGAGTGACGCACACATGCAAAAGCAGGCTCCAGTGAGGCAACACAGCCTCCTCTGAAACTTAAGTCATTCATAAACATGGAAATAAATAAATGACCACTTTGCCACACTGGTGCTCTCGGCTTACACCAATAAAATGCAGTAATGGCGACTGTGACAAATGCATTAAGGCAAGCCTGGGCAAGCGAGCGAGCAGGCAGGTTATATTTAGTTTAAACGAATCCTCGCGTACTCGCACGGAGCCTGCTGCTGCTGCTGCAACGTGCAGCCAGACAGCAACTGGATCCTGATTGCTTTCAATTGTCTTCGATCGGGCGTACCGCAACAAGGGATTTCAGAAACGGGGTCACTGTGAAAGAGTCCGGCGCGCTTTTTTTTCCCTCCCCCTCATTCACGAAATAATAACTCCTTATTCCCTGCTCGGGGAGCGACACAGAGGCCCCATTCTCCGGTTTCAATATGACTACATAAGGTGTCCCGTCTGGTCTGGTTTGCTCTGATGGCTGGGGAATTATAGTCGGCTTCACCGGGCAGTGGAAGAACCGCTAGAGAGCCACTGATGAAGTCCACCATTCACTTTATTGTGAGACAACGCAAAAATTACACTTGCGTCCCGCTTCGGCAGCACTGCACCAAAAACCCATGCAGCTGAATATCAACCGCTGTCCTGTAACCTGCACTTTAATCCAAATCACTCTCTGTCAGTTCGTCTACTTGATGTTCAACGAACCGCTTCACGCGTCTTCTCGGTCTTTTAACTTACCTTGCGTATATGTCGAGCCCCGCACCGCAGCCGCTCGTCGCCAAAGGAAAGGATATGCAAACTACCCGAGAGTAGTGCTAGATAAATTATTAAGTCAGGCATTAAAATCCAAAAAAAAGTATCCAGAGAGTGTGTGTGTTTCTTTCCTGAGCAGAGGAATGTGGCGGCGGCGATGTGTGGCGGAGAGATCCTCGCCGTGTGCGGAGGAAGGTTATTGGAGGTTGTTTCCAGTGAGTAAAGCCGATGTTCGTAAGGCTCCGCCTCCGCCGTTCAGAGGTTCTTCCAGTAAACACACGCACGCTCCGCTCACGCACGCGCAGAGGACAGACGCACGTGCTCGCGCGCTGTCTTGGCAGATTGCCAATAAATAATCGGCGTGACCTTTGCCGGGCTGTTTCCTGGTATTGGTGGGTTCCCTTGTTGACAAGGTGAAACAGTTCAAAACAGGACATATGGAACAATGAGGAATTATAATCTGAAAGATTATTATATGAAGATTACAGACTTTATGGGCAGATACAGGGAGACTACATACGCAACATGAATCCATATAGTCTCATTATTGTTACATACAAATATTTAAGGGTAGAATATTTGATAATCTCAATATTCTTATCTATTATTTAAGTAAAACTAGCAATACGACAATGTACACTCCCACTGAGGAGCAATAAATAAATGAAGCCTTACCTTAAGAGGGTCATAATATCCGTTTTCAGATCAGGACTCACTTGTATGGGCTACCATTCATTTTCTTCTCCCTTTCTTCACAACATGACAGATGATTAACACTTTACCGTATACAAGCTGGCTAATGTTTAAAGATAAAATCCCTCAGGCCGTCATGTCGTGTCAGGAAGCATCTGATTTACTGTAAGTGCTCTTGAGCAACAACGAGATAAACTGCTCTACACTGCCGAGGCTGAACTGTTAAATACCCCCATTACAAGCAGAAGTCATTCAAAAATCAGAAGTATGTGTTATCAGAAAAATGCATTGAAGGTATTAAGGGTAAAAATAGGCCTATACTTATTATGCTGAATATCTGCCAGTGTCACAGAATGATATATTGTGTTGTAATACTGGTAAATATAAGTGTGAGCAGCATTTCAATGTTATATCTGGTCAGATGAGCTATAATGAAGTACTATTATTTGGCTAAATATATAATATACTGTATGTAACACAATACATTGCCCTTTACAGATAAAATGATAATCTATAGAGTAGCTTTAGCTGTCCAAAACAGTAAATGTAGCACAGTAAAAACTATAAAAATTTCCCTCTGAGATGTGGTGGCATACAAGTATGAAGTAGCAGCAAGAGGAAATACTAAAGTAAAGTGCAAGTACCTCATTGTTTTACTTATCACTTTCAAACACTGGTGATGAATAATAGCAAAAAAAACAACAACATTTCTGTACTATCAAAGATAACAAAGATAACTTACTTATATTTTCTGTTTATGGGCATCAATAAATAAATCTATAATAGCAACACTATGATAACATATAACTCGTGATTAATGCTCAACCAGTCCTACAACTATAACTACCGTCCTTTCACTTGTCTCATTATAATAATGAAATTACCTGTTATCTGGAACAAACACCTGTATGAACTACAAGCTCTGTGCTGCATGACTGATAACCTGTGGTGACAGCTGAGGTCACACCTCCACAGGACAAAGATCATCATGCAGATGTTGCCAGAAATCCATTTGGAAGGCACGTATTTATAAAATCAGGGCTTGTCTCTCACTCTTGAGGTTTGCAATTGTTTAAATTTGGCTAATAAGACATGACCACAAAACTAAAGTTGCAAGGTAGTTTGCAAGTTGACCACTAGAGGATATTTAAAGGCATTTAAATCACCCTAAAACAAACATTAAGACAACCAATAATATATATTTTTATTATTTGTTTATTTTTTGTTGCATGTATAATCAATACGTTGCTCAGTGCCCTCTAAGCTAAGTACAGCGTGACTGTGAACTCGGCGTTGTGTTGATAAAGTTTATTCAAAGTCGCGCTGCTGCAGCAATGGCGGCTCCCATGTCCTGGAGGAGGCTGGTGTACTCCGTGTACATACCGGCCATCAACGGGGTTTTTACCCGAATATCTGACCGACTCTTCCGTGCACGGGACAGAAGACGAGGGTAAGAGACATGCTTCTCCCACAGAGGCACAGACATGGCGATAAAACCGAGGTTTTCCTCTGTCGCAGTCCAGTCTTCACCCTATCCTCCTATCATGAAGCAAGAGTCAAAGATGTCTTGCTAATGTTGTCACTGCTAATCGTTCAATGTCGGTCGTTTGCCCTCATGTTGGTCTTGATTTGATCACGCCACTTTGTAGTGTTTAAACAAACATGTTCACAGCAAAGATTAAAGTAAAGTTTCCATGAGATGTAGAACATTTACAGCACCTCCTGTGGCTGTTAGCCTAGCTAACAGTAGCTAGCTGTCAGGGAAAGTGGAGGTTTCTATAACCGAGGGTCTGTACATGATGTTCTCCTTGACGTTTTTTTGTGTAACGTGGGCTGTCTTTTTTTTTTTACCAAGGCTGACACCTGTCTGACACCCTCTGTTACTGCTGTTCCATCACGTGACACCTTACTTCCGGTCGATGGTCACACAGGTGATTAGCAAACCTGCAGCTCAATTAAAGAGGCTGTATGGGGCCTATTAATATTAGCAGGTAGGATGACTACTTTGTATAAAACACCTTTGTCCTCCATGGTTATTTGATCTGTTAGAGAAAACATTAAAGATGGCTTGATTGTTCCATTTAAGGCCACAGTGACAGTGTGAAAACAAGCATAATAACAGGACCCTGAACCTGACACAGCTAAATGGAATTCAGTCAACATTAATTCTATTATTTATACCAGTGCTTTTCCTTGCTGTGTCTACTGAGAACCAAGGACACTGTTTTAATCACTTTCCCACAATTTTTTATTGAGGTTTCACAAAGAAAATGTTAAGCAGCCTATCCACATAATCAATGATAATATCATTAACAATAATACCAAATAATATTGGTAATAATAATAGTGAAAGTAATACAAAAGAAAAACTTATGCCCAAACGCAAGAGAAAAATAAGTGCTTAAAAAAAGGAAAAAGAAAAAGAGAAAAATATATATATTTATAATAACTGATTGTCAAAATATTTCTATCCATATAGATATATTTTAGTTATATAAAGTTTACTATAGTTAAATTAATGTATACAATTTTTTATACACTTTTTATAACTAATTATTCTAGTTATAGTCGGTGTCCTGTCTCATATAAACGTTCCAGTAATTTTGGAAAGTGTTCTTTTGGATTCTCAAAAGATATGTTAAGTTTTCCGTGGTAAAGATTTCTTGGAACAATTTCCAGCCAGTTTCTGGCAGGTATTCTCTTATCACAACATCCTCACAGTTCCCAAGGTACGTCACATAGCAGGTGTTTGGATTAATCACAAGGATTTAAGATAACACTGAAGAGTCTGAGGCTGTTTGTGAAGTGCACTTCCTGGATCATGTCTCTGTGTTTACGAAAAGAAAACACAGTTTGGGCATGGAGCACAGAATAAGAATGTGCTATTTCTATATTTTTCTTATCTTTCTCATACTGTAATTGTCTTGCATCATATCCTCCTGCACTTAACTTAGGTTTCTGCATGAGTCCAGTACCACGCAAACGTACGACAAGTGGGATTTGATTTAGCATCGCAATGATTATAAAATCTTCTAGTATGGTACAGTATGTGGGCAGAAGTGTGTTGATACTTTTATGTACTTTTGGCCTCTGGCTGTTGTTCATGGTTTAGGCCCCATAGTTCTGATTAAGATTTCAAAATCTTGAGGAAAGCCATCGTAGAACTGATGAAGCTGTTACAGCAGCAGATTAATGCACAGGGCAATCACACACGTGTCCACATACTTTTAGGCAATGTGCTGTAAATGCTTGTCTTACTTTTCATCACTACATTAAAATATCTTTGTAGCGTGTAAGTGGTGAACCTCGGCCCATCCTTGCTTGAATTAGGGTTGTATAAAAGAAGATAAAGACCAGCATTTGAAGTTTTGTAAACGAGCCTTGATCCATTGAGGAGATAAAGGCTCTAAATCCTCTAAAGATGCAATGAGATCACACAAGTTCCCAGTCGAGGTAGTTGGAATTCTGAAGAAGGCAGACAGACGAAGCTTTTTTTTTTTTT
The DNA here is from genome assembly GCA_037974645.1 of Hollardia meadi. Taxonomy (NCBI): domain Eukaryota; kingdom Metazoa; phylum Chordata; class Actinopteri; order Tetraodontiformes; family Triacanthodidae; genus Hollardia; species Hollardia meadi. The sequence goes on along the minus strand of JBBPCS010000422.1, from coordinate 27,478 downwards.
TTCCTGTCTCATGCTTCAAATCAGAAGGAATGTTGGGCAATCGCATACCAACGTAAACTGCTTCTCTGCTTATTGCGGTAATTAGATAGTCTTGCATTATTAAATTACTTTCTAACCTCATTAAATGTAAGGAAGTTAACTTCATCTCAGCTGCAGTCATTAAATCGCTCATAATTCGCTACACTGCTGAAATATTTAAATGGCAACATGTTAGAGTATTGATACCGACTGTGAAGAACTTCTTCTCTCCATCTCCGCCCTTCTTGAGAATGAAAAGCTGGTACAGGGCGTCAGAGTGTTGCACTCTCTTTATAGCCCAGTTACAGAAAATTGTAAAGGCTTTGAAGGTCCATCCCATTTATATTACCAAGTTGGATGTTCTCGTTTATTGATAACCGTTTGTCATTTGCACTGCTATAAAAGATAATTCAGCAGAATCTGTATGGATATGAGGAAGTTCTCCTTCATGCTACAGGTGTTTTATCATATTAGTCATCGAGGAGTATGTTTTATGTGTTTATGATAAGACTGATAAATTCTAAACAACAGGGATATCTGTGTAACTGTAACTCAGCATAGTAGCTTTGGAAAGAAGCGCTGTGCTGTGTGACTTTGGTTTCCTCCAAAGGTTTTTTGTGGGTTAAATCCAAACCAAAAATGTAAAACCGTGTGTGTGTGTGCGTGTGTGTGTTCTGGATTAAATGTGGTTGGTTCTGACAATCAGCCCATGATGGTCACAGTCATGTCTGAGGTTAACTCTCTCCACCCTGTCTTTATTTAATGCGGTTGCATAGTCAGACCAAACGGTGAGATTGTATAGCGGAGACAAAAATGCTGTGGTTTTGGGGTGAACTTCAGTACACCGAGAAAGAAAAACCAGACAAGTGTCTCACTGATCTGTGTCCTTAAAGATCGAATGCAACAATTAATCAATCAAACAAATCAGCGGATGAATCGACTAAAATAATCGTTATTTTCAGCCTCAGTTTGAATACACTTAAAAATATCTGCCAACCTTCGGCAGGTGTCGGCTCAGACTGCAGAGCTTCCCCGTCAGGTTATGTGCTATATGATATGTATTGTGGTGTGTTCAGGTGTTGTCGAGGAAGCTCTTGCATCTGACGTGAGACGAGCCAGACAGCAAGACGACAGAACAAGATACCTGAGGAACTATTGTTGTCCCGCGATATATGGCAGAGCTGGCTCGTTTTGTTTGACATCATCTCTCTATGTAATGAGGAAGCAAGATTTCTGGAAATCTTTCAATCAGCCTACACTTTCAGCTGAATTTCCGTGCAGACTTTTCAAAAATGTTTAGAAAAAAACATTTGTTAGGTGTATTCTCTCGCACCTTCTTATGTGTCTTTTTGTTTTATAAAGTATGTTGAATGCCTGGACAGAAGTGAAGAGGATCAATAACGTTATGGTAATCAGTGACAAAAAGCCAGAGAGAGATTCAATATAGTATGTAAGTTAATAAGAATATTTTTCTGACAACAATATTTCCGTCATTATTGAGTAGATGTATGGAAAGTTACGAGCAAATAATCAGATTAGTGAGATCCAAAGAACCTGGAATTTGACACTTAAACTTCACCTGCTGACAAAGATTTGATTCGATTGAAAGCTCCAAAGCAGTAAAGAAATTGTTGATCAACCAATCAAACAAGTAATTCAGGGTTTTTCCTGGCTCTGAATGGGCCTTTAGGGGATGACTATGCACGACAGCTATCGGGTTACATTTCCGTTCATTCAAGTCAATCTTCATTCACAGATTATTGCCAAGCACTTGCCAATTATTCCAATCGTCTACTGAACATTCAGACTGTTGAACCAACACAAAATGTTTGTCCTCCAGGTCTTCTGTGCTGCTCCTGGCCCCCCTCCTGGCTGAGGCCGACCCGGCCCCCCGACGTGTCTCCAGGCCCACCGGGTCGGCCGGAGCTCAGGGCATGGACGGCCTCTGCACCCACTTTCGATGGATGGGAGACCACGTACCCGCCTTCCGGGTGCCGGGCACCCACATCCACATTCTCACCTCACCTGACCAGTTCTACCAGGCCATGAAGGTTGGTGTCACTTGCTTCAGCTACAAAGGAATGATTAAAAATAGAAACAAGAGCCACTATTGACTTTTTCTGTATTATGACAGATGACAAATGAGGCAGAGAAAGTGCTGGAGGTATTTTTAGGAGGTATTTTCCCAGCAGAGTCTCATTGTTTGCATCACCTGAGTTGGCAGAGTATCACGCTACAGCAAACAGGAGTTTATTGTTCAGCTGAAGTTACTTGTCTCCTCTGCGAATCCTCAACGAATCCTTTCTAAATATAAAATCTGCTTGCAAAAACTTGATTTTTACAAGTTAAATCAGTCTTTTTTTTTTATTATTCAGTAAAGAAATTTACAGTTTTACAGTTATAAACTGGAGTTTTTATATTTTGTGTCTCTGCGAAATCCCACACCTGCTGCGTGCCACCACATTGGAATTCTTGTATGTTACTAACTTTAGCTTTTTCAACCACTCCAGGAACAAAGAAACTTTTGAGAATTTGCTGCTGTTAATAAGCTGACAGGAGCTTCTCTCATACAAAGCCATATATTTATCATTCAAGAAAGAACATGAGAGGTTTGATTTTGTGACCTTTTTGGCTTCTTATATATATACTTGAGAATTTCTATTTTATTCTACTTTCTAATTATACTCCACTACTTTCTTTTTTTTACTTCCTTACATGTGTTCGATAACTTGATTTACAAATTTAGATTATGAATACAAAATATAATCGACCAAAACTATGATGCGTTGTTATAGGTTTAAATACCCAGCAGTATATGAAATGATTAAAATTAGCTCCACATTTACCGGCAGCATGATGCTTACACATGATAATATGTAAAACAATAATTATAATCCAGTTATATATATTATTTAGAAATATGTCATTCTGCATAATGAGCACTTTTGCTTTTGGTATATTTTGACTTTTTACATATTTCAACACTGTTATTGCTGTTTTTACATTTTTAAATAACATGATAAACAGAATAAAATATTATTTGAAAATGCAACCAGACCCCAGATATTGTTGCGGAAAAACTAGATCTCAAATTTTGAGGATTTTTATGCTTTCCAATAATATGACGGATTTCATACTTCATGGAGTAAAGCAGCATGTTATAAGATGTCAGTCTCTCAGATTTCTGTCTTCACTTCAACACGATGGAGGTGAATTGAATTTCGTTCGCGGTGCTCAAATGATTTGAAATATGACGTGTAATTCAGTAGCAGCACGTCTTTCTAGAAACTAGCTCTTAAAAGATTTGACAAAATTAGAAAAAGTCGACAGGAAATTAAGTTAATTTCAAGTGAAAATACCATACTCCACTCAACTGAACTTTATTTATATAGCACTTTACACACAACACAGTTGATCAAAAGTGCTTTACAGCACACACACATAGAGGAAAAAAAACAAAAACAATAAGAGAAACAAGATAGTAGAATTTACACATGGCCACGCAGAGCAAACAATGACGCACAATGACACACAGAGCTCCATAGATTTCAGGGAAAATACCCGGGCTGGTAAAGAAATTATGGACAGTTAAAAGCTAAGGATTAGAAGTGGGTTTTAAGATGAGTCGTGAAAAGTTCAATAGTGGGGGAGAGTCGGATTGTTTGTGGAAGAGAATTCCAGAGTTTAGGGGCAGCGATAGAGAAGACTGTCTCCACAACACTTGGTCCTGGATCTCGGGACAAACAGAAGTCTTTGTTCAGACGATCTGAGTTCTCTTTCTGTGTGATACATTACCTTGTTCCTGCATTTCAGTTGTGAGGGTTTGCTGCCATTATATCAGTAATGAAAATAAGCAGCCCTACTTGAAACAACATCCTGGTTACTCTTAATTTACGTCTTCTGTAGGTAAATAAGTAATAAACAGGACTTTGTTTCTCTTCTGATGATTTTATTTAAATCCTGGAGGATGAAGTTGTTTTTCTTACTTTCAGAAAATTTGACATTTTGAAGATTTTCGTTTTGCGTGTGACTGGCAGGAAATGTACCGTCTGTTTACACTTTATCATTTCTCAGTATCAGATATTTGACACCCACATACACTTGCATATTGATTCACTGTTGTATTTGTTTCTCTTTTCACTTCAGGCACGCATCAAGACTGCGAAGAGGCGGGTGGTGATGGCCTCGTTGTATCTGGGAACAGGTCAGCTGGAGCAGGAGCTGGTGAGAAACGCGGTGTTTCCGTGTGTGAAAACCAGATTCTTCAACATGTTTTAGGAATTTAGTTTTGGGCAGGTGAGAACAATGGCATCCAAACACAGGCATGTGCCAAATAATCTGGTTAGAGGTGCCATAAAATGTGAATCGGGTGTCATCTTCCAAGAGAACCGCAGTGTTCAGAATGAAAGTGTACTTCAAGCCAACTACAAGGAATGACCCCAAAATGCAAGGGTTTATGGGAATAAGGAGGCCAGTGTTGACATGTGATAGCCTGCTTTTCTTCATGCTTGGAAAGCCTAGCTTAACAACATTAACTCAGAACAAACCACAGTCTGGACTGATGCTCGTATTCAGCTGTTTTCATGTTGTTTTTCCGACCTGGTATGAGCAGTAGAATTACAGAAAAAAAGGCACAGACAAGTCAAACATGCTTAATTGCAGTTAAAAGCATTTGAATCAGCTGAGATTGCTGCCAAACTCTGTAACCTCACAGGATAATGTATTACTAGAAATGTTGAGTCAACAAGGTACAGCGAGTCCATGTGACTTGTATTTTCAAGCTCATGTTTGCTTGTAATTGGACACATGGATTTGAACCCACTAGAAATAATATGAGTTTTGTCTGTGGTTTAGACTGAAAAAAGTCAAACTGCAAGTGTGATATTACCCTAAAGCCTGACTTCACACATACACAAGCTTTTTCTATGTCTTTTGGCCTTTCAGCCACACACAAACTGCGTTTTAGGTCACTGAAAACTGACCTTTTGGAAAACTTGGAGTTTCTCCGTTTTCAGTGTTTACATGTAGACAGGAAAAAGGGAGTTTTTGGCTTGAAACATCCCACTGTGCACCGTGGTTTCTGCTTTGTTTGATGTCAGTGTGCGACGTTATCCATTTTTGTGCAATGGCGGGCTTACACATACATAGACGTCCTGATAGTCAAATGATGTTAATCAAAACATCCCTATTGGCTATTTACCTGAATTGATAATAACTTTTTCCCAGACATCTGATTGGCCAATATGGCTTTATGGTTAGGGTTATGTCGTGAGCTCTTGACAGCACTTAACAGTGTTTTTTGCATTTTCATGTGGACAAAGTTTTTTTTTTCTTTTACTGATCTTTTCTCGTAATTAAGAGATACTTACTCTAACTTGTGTACGTGTGGACAAGGCCCGAATCTACTACGCTCAGCACAAATCTACTGACAGTCCACACCTGTGTGGAGCATCTCTTAAGCACAGGTGCAGGTAATGAGAATAATCTGAAAATGTAATCAAAGGAATGATTATCTGTAGCACACAACATGTTAGGTCAAAGCACTTTATAGAGGAGATTTAGTTAAAAGAAACAAATTTCCTCTTGATTCGTAGGTGGTGTTTGCTGTTTAATAAATAAATGCTGATTCTTTGCAGACGATAGTGTGCTCTCTACTGGGGAAAAAAAGAAACGTTTTTCTGGGATGCAAACAGCCACTCTAAAGTGACATATAATGAATGCATTTGAGCACCAGATGTGCAGTTTATTCGAACTGTTAGTTTGATATCAGGTGGTGAACACTAAGCTCTCCATAAATATAGACTCAACTCTCCCTATCAGAGCAGCCCTTTAGTTATACTTTTCCCCACACTCTGTAAACATAATAAAAGGCTGCCTGTGTTTGATAAATGCTGTCTGCTTCCAATTAATTAATAATCATTAATCTATGACTTTGTTTTGTGGCTCCTGTATTTGCATATACTAAGCAGTAGGACAAAGTGTACATCTGGTCCAGTGCACATTATTTTAAGCCTAAAAACTGAGCTACATGACTCTTTCAAAGAACAAGAGTAAGAACAAATGATTTGTGGTTTACTGAACAGTGGAGTGAGAGGTGAAAACATAATTACTGGCAGCAGGAAACCTTTTAGTGACTGGATTTGCTTAGTAAAATGTCCTTAACAGAAGTTTTCACCTGTTGCGGATGTTCTTTTGTTTGCTTAAAGTCTGTGTTTATCTTGAGTTCACAATATGCAAAGGTATTTCAAAGTGAGCTGACTTTACAGTGTGTGCAGGTATTGGGGAGTACTACTGCTGTGGAGAAAGCTGTTTAAAGCATTTTGTGGCTCCCTTTTGAGCTGCATGAAAGCTGATAAATTGCCTCAAGTGATGTCACTTGAGTCAGCATCGGGGCTGAAAACTAGTTTGAGTTTGAAAATAAATAAAAACCAAATCTGTTGGAAAAAAAGTGGGTTGTTTACCAGACTCCTTTAGCTCCTTATCTCTGCTTGAGGCTTGACGTTAGAGGCTAAGTTAGCCCCAATCTATGAACTGCCTATGGTGGAGCATTGTGGGTAATGTAGGCATCAGGTTTACGTTATCTCTGGTTCTGTAAAGTGTTGCATTCCTCTTTTATTAATGTTCTGATGTTTGTCCTTTCTTTGTTTTTGTTAAGGTGGACTGTATGGAGGAAGCTCTGCAACGCTCACAGGGGAGCAGTTATGCTCCCGACCTAAAAGTCTCCATCTTGCTGGACTACACACGTGGCTCACGAGGTTGTTTTATATTAGATCTCTCTGTCGCTGTGAGCACCGCACTCATCGTCCTGATCGTGTGTTGTGGTTCTTACGTGCAGGACAGATCAACTCGAGGACCATGCTGCTGCCGCTGTTGCGGCACTTCACCTCTCAGATGCGGGTGTCTCTGTACCACACTCCAGATCTGAGGGGGCTGCTGCGGCTGCTGGTCCCGCAGCGCTTCAACGAGACCATTGGAGTCCAGCACATCAAGGTCTACCTGTTTGACGACAGCGTTATCATCAGCGGGTATGTTGACTCCTACACGGAAAGTTGTCCGTTTTCACACGGAGCTTGTTTGTGTGAGTTCAAAGTGAGGTCCTTCTTCCTCCTCCTCCTCACCCCTCTCTGCCCTTGTTTAATCTTGTTTTGGTCCATGCTGTGTTTGCATAAAGCTTTCCTAATCAAAGTGCAGGTGTTTGCCACCATTGCTCGGAAATGGTGTCTGTGCATACCACTGGGTGTGATCTAAACCCAGTGGGCACAGTGCCAAGTCGGTGTGGTTTGCACTTCACTTCTGTTTACCACACACAATGAAACATGCTGATTATATTGATGGCCTCTAGGGAAAAAACAACAACCACATATACAAAATAATGCAGACTAGTAAACGGGTATACTGTGCTGAGCTCCTCATCTCATCATCATCACTCGTCCTGAATTAATTTTCTCCGTCGTAGGAAAACGCGTCACATGAGCCATCAGAAAACTCCTGTAGCTTAAGCTGGGCTGAAGGTTTGTAGAGCTAAATCTAACTCTTTAAACAGACTTGGAAGACTCTCGCTTAGCTTAGCAACATAGAAGCTACAAATGACCCAGAATGCAACATCCCCTGTGGGAGCTTGGCTTACACTGGTAACTTTTACACACTCCATTCGGAAAGAATATTTGTTGCGAGTTGTCTCAGCCACATTTTTTTCAAGTGTAATATCCAGATAAAATACACCAAAATGGTGTTTTTACATGTCTTTTTATAGAACGAACAAAAAATGGTAGAGCAGCGTTTTGTTATCTGGAATAATGATATTAGACGAGCCCAGACTCTGACCACTTTTAAGTCAAAGCTAAAAACTGTAATGACCCTATAATGACTTTTTTAAAAATCCAATTTTAAATAATTGTTTGATGTATGGATCTTTTGTCTGCTTTTTTTTGCTATTTTTAATGGTGAATTTTTAAATCATTTAGTTTATCAATTGCTAATCTGTGTCCTTTTATTATGTTTTATTAATCTGTAAAGCACTTTGAATTGCCCCAGTGCATGAAATGTGCTATACACACATTTTTTATTTTATACAAATAAAGCTTCCTTGCCTTGCCTTTTTATGGCTAAATTCAAATGGAGAATTTATTGTACTGTCTGTCAACATTGAAGAGCCAAGATGAAATTAACTAAAACAGGTTACAAATTTTGTCCTTTAATTCAACAAAATGGCCTCTTAAACTCAACAAGAATTGGCACAGGCAGACTGAAGAAAGCTTGACCACCTGTACAGGCAGCGAAGAAGCAAAAAAAAAAACACACCTCTTCTGCTACCTTCTTATATCCTGATAAGCTTGAATTGTACTTTCTGGTCTTAATTTCCCTGCAGGAGCACAGATTGCCATTCAACATATGCATATAAAGGGTAAAAATAACTACAATTCAAAGTTGTTAAATCATCTTTTGTTGGCTTGAGAAAGCAGAAACACTACAGTTTTTAGTGGCAGCCTAATTTATGTTCAGTGTTAATTAAATGTCTCTTGACACATTCAGTTCTATCCAGATACTGAAAGTACTCATTCACAGCTATTAAGTTGATCAGATTCAACAAACTGTTACAGAGTTTATTAAAAAGAGTGAGGAGAAATAAAAGATTTGATTTGAGATTTGTCAGCATCTGAACAAATCTAAGTATTTTGCTGACTGGGAAACGGATCCAAAATGGAACCGACTGGTGGAACCGATCTTCAAACATCCCTTCATTCCTGTTTTTCCTTTTTCAAAGACACTCTTGTGTTCTCTCTCTGGTCTCTTTAAAACTGTCTCTCTCTCGTTTTCCAGGGCCAACCTGAGCGACTCGTACTTCACGAACAGACAGGACCGCTACGTGCTGCTGGAGAACTGCAGGGAGGTCGCCGACTTCTTCTCCGACCTGGTGGAAGCCGTGGGCGACGTTTCCCTGCAGCTGCAGCCCGACGACTCGGTCACCATGCTGGAGGGCATGGTGCACCCGTACAAAGGTACAAACAAAAAGTGTATGTGTGTGTGTGCGCACAGATGCATGTCTACCCTCCCACATGTTTTGACATTGTTTGACACCTCACGCTCAGTTACGGTGGCGCCGGCCCCGTTCTCAGCAAGAGGAGCCGATGGATTTCGCTAATGGAGCTTGAAAGCTTAGACAGGCGAATGGATGATGGTCATTTTGTAAATGTGTGTGTGTGTGTGTGTGTGTGTGTCTGTGTGTCTGTGTGTGTGTGCGCGCGCACGCAGAGAGAAAATTCTGACAATTTCACATCCGGCTGCATGGCTAGCCAACCGCAAGAGCTCTCTTCATCTTTCTCACTGCACTCACTCACACACACACGCACACACACACACACACACACACACACGCACTCCTACTGTAACTGGAACACAGACTGCCAGGATGTTAGTTTGAGAGGTGAATGACATCATGTCTGCAGGACCGGACCGCCGTGGTAACGAACACCAGGAATAGAGTTGTGATGTCACAGTGTTGCTGGAAGACGATACACACACACACTCACACAGATGCTGAAACTCTAATAAAAGACATTAGTAAGAATAACAATAGCGAATAAATATTTGTAACTACACAAATAACAGGCGAGACAAAGTTCGGCTGTTGTCGGTCAGTTGACTGATAACAGGCCTCATGATGCTGTTGCTGTGCAGTTTAACAGTCACTCACTGTGGTATTGAGCCTGACGGTTGGACTGAATTGTCATGTTGTTTCATTCAGTCTGACACTCTGTACATGTTAGCTGATTTCTTGTTTTCAAGGGGTGTTGATTTGTTTCATTTTGCCCTAATTAGTTAGTAGCAAGTGATGATCCGTCCCACTGATGTCATTTTCAGTTGACATGGAAGCTGTGGTTGCCAGAGGCAATTAACCTGACAGTTTGTTTCACACCGATCAAAGAAATATGACCTTTTAGGACCTTTTGTTGCATGTTGTCATAAACATGAACCGTTTGGCAGTCAAAAGTTGTGCAAATACCCACTGGACGCAATGCAAAGTTGGCAATGCAAAGGTGTGGTGTGGCTGATCTGATGAGAAGAGCTTAATTTGCATAAAGTTTAATTTTTTTTAGCTTCTTGTAAATGATGGTGAACTTCACCTGAAAATCGATTTGCTGAAAAACTGACAAAGAAAAGGTGACTTGGTGGTGGGGTAAATAAATAAATAAAATAAATCACAACATTATGAAGTACTGCTACGATCTCTCAAAGAATATATTTGAAATAATAATGAACTGTACACATAAGAGAACTGCTACGAATCTACAGTTTGGCTTGATGGAGAGCTTTTTTCATCATCTTCCAGGTCAAATCCACTTTTCTTCTTCCAGACTGACACACTGTCCAGTCTCAGTCGTAATGCCCATTTGCCAGCCAATCAGAACCAAGCAGTTTCCAAAACAACAACCCTTCAGCTGAGGTTGCGTTATCATTCCCATCAACATCCTCCTCTCCTCTTCATCTTCCTAAGTGGCTGTAAAATCTCTCAAACACACTCGGAACTCAGAACACCGCGACCCGGAGGTCAGACTGACCCGTCTCCTGCTGCACCCACTTAGCTCCATCTGTGTGTGTTTTCTATCTCCACGGCAAAACAGGCAACCGGCAGGAGTTCTCAGCGGTGGCGAGGAAGCGGATCATGGAGGTGGTGAACGCCGCCCACATCAGGCAGCAGCTGCTGAACCGGCCGGAGGACTCTGAGGACGAGGGGGAGGAGGAGGACACCTGGGTGTTTCCCATGGTCCAGATGAAACCTCTGGGCATCCAGGTGGACGAGCAGGTGACACAGGTGAGGCTCCACACCTTGGTCATGTGATGATGATAGTGGCCTTTCATTAGTGTCTTTAATGCTTTGTTGACCTTCTGCTCATTTCCTTGATAATAATAAATATCATTAGATGGAGGCTCTTAATCATGGGATGTTTAAAACATGTCACTAATAAACCATAAATACATATTTGAGCATTAATTCAAGGTTTATTAGTCACATATTCTGGGAATGAACGCAGTAAAACGATTATCAGAGTGATATACTGTTATTCAGTAACAACAACAGACTCAAAACTCTCCTATAAAAAGTTAAAACAACACAGTCTCAGCATTCATTTAACAGTTTATGTTTTACACCTTTGCTTACTTTGGTTTAACTCATGATGATGATGCGGCTTTCTTGAAATGAGCAGAGAAGTTTAAACAGATTTTCACCCAAATTTCATGTCCTCATGCACCCAAAAGTTTGTTTTCTGTAGTAGTTTTTCTTGCATCAGCCACAGAAAAGAAGAAAAACAGGGAGAAAAAGAAAATGAGCTGTTGATTTTGCATCAGAAAATACATCAAATCATTTTCAACTACAGAGTGCTTGCATTACAAGTTTTTAAAATCCGATTTTGACCCGATTTTTAAGTATGAAAAGCAAAAATAATAAGCTATGACTGGATTTTTTTTTTAAATGTATCAAATTCCTGGCATTATGAATCTCTTATAGACCCAAATTTAATCAATTTAACATAGATAAATCTTACATAATTAAACTGATGCAAGCTGCAACAACCAGTGATGTCTAACCAGAAGTTCAACCAGTAAATCAAACCAAACTCCAGTCAAGAAGTCCCCAATTTTCAACTGGTCATATAGTAATTAATGAAGACTCAGACCTGGAGGAAAATATAATGCACTGCTGTATAAAACATGTTATCATATTTTTACATTTATTGTTATCAAGATAAATGTGACAAGACATCCTGATAGACTACATATTGCTTTATGTATACAGTGGTAATAAAACGCTAATATCAGCTCGGTCAACAATCACCAGTTTTATTTTTCATGATGTCAGACGTTAGAACGACGGCTGTAACACGTCTTTCTTCACTCCCCGTTTCGTCTCAAACCTCCAGCGCCTGCTGACGGACGCCGGGCCGGACTCCACTGTGTTTCTAACATCGGGTTACTTCAACCTGACCCAGGCGTACATGCGGCTGGTGCTCGGGGCCGGCGCCAGCTACCGCATCCTCACCGCCTCCCCCGAGGTCAACGGGTTCTTCGGAGCCAAGGGCGTCGCCGGAGCGATCCCCGCGGCCTACATCCACATCTCCAGGCAGTTTTACAACCAGGTGTGCCAGCTGGGCCAGCAGGAGAGGGTACACCTGCATGAGTACCACAGGTCACAGTGGACCTTCCACGCCAAAGGTGGGACAAAACGAAAGCACACATGCCTGACGAGAGCTGCACAGGAATTTCTGACACCAAGTGAATACAAACTTAACTGCTTGATGCTGTAAAGAGATAAAGACGCTAATGGTTTGTGGCTAATGTTACGTAAACTTGCACAATAGCCGGGGCTCGATTATTTGACTAATAGTTTCAGCGCCTGCTCCCCCATCAACATCACATTACTCCCTGCTCTGCTGTTCGTCTTGTGGTCACAGTGGTATTTAGCGTGAGAGACGAGGGCTTGTACAGTCACTCTGCCGTAGCCTCAGGACAAAGATGTACACTCACTCTCTCACGCATACTTTGGGGTTTTGGATCGACGCTGGGGATTTCTGCATGTGCTTTCTTTTAGTTGTGGTCGGTAATCCCTGCTGCATCTGAAGCATTACCTCCTCCTTACGTCCTCTCCTACAGGTCTGTGGTATTACCTCCGGGGGCAGGATCGGCCTTGCCTCACTCTAATCGGTTCCCCTAATTTCGGTTACCGCTCGGTTCACCGTGACCTGGAGGCCCAAATAGCTATTGTAACGGAGAACGAGGAACTGCAGAGCCAGCTGCAGGAGGTTGGCTCTTTTCTTTTTTTCCCCTTTGACCACAGCACCATTGAGTAATGATGATGAATGACTGTGTCGTTCCTGAATAACACACACCTGTTTGAAACTCTGTGCCTCTCAGGAGCAGGAGATGTTGTACCAGCGGTCCACCGAGGTGTCCAGCTCTACGTTCGAGCAGCCGGACCGCCACGTCCAGCTGTGGGTGAAACTAGTGACTCCCCTCATCAAGAATTTCTTCTGATTTGGTGAACACACACACACACACGTACACACACGCTACACGTGAAATTTACAACAGGGACAAAGGGACAGTTCACCCAAAAGATCGATTTCCTCTTACCTATTTCTGCTATCCTGCTTATCCAACTAGATTGTTTTGGTGTGAGTTGCTCAGTTTTAGAGATATTGGCTGTAGAGCCTTGTCTTGAATATAATGAAACTAGATGGCATTTTGCTTGTGGTGTTCAAAGCACCAAAAAATACATTTAAAAAAACTCAACAACAATGTCTCTTTCCAGAAATGATCACCCGGTTTCTCAAGATAATCCACAGAGCTTGTTGTGAGCAGTTTCATGTAGGAACTATTTTGCATCTACTCGTGTATGAGAGGCTAGCCAGCTAAGCTAACAAAGATAGCTAACGTTACAGCCCAGCCGAGGACGCCATTATTGTTTACATACCCGCTCTGTCACGAGCCTCTCGTGCATGAGTAGATACACGCTTCCTTCTGCGCGGTGATGCAGTGCAGCTCAATAGAAAGAAAATACTGCGAAATACAGAGAGATTTATCTGGTGGTGATGGGTTTAATCTGGATTTTGTGAACTCAGAATGTGACAGATGTTCATTTATACACTCCAGGTTTAACTTCTCTTAATTTTATCATAACAAATAAAAATGAAGGCCGAACTATAAAACTAAGACCCAAGTTGTAATAAAACATTTTTAATTTTAGATTTTTTTTCTCCTTAGATTAAATACAGCCCTGAACACACACACACACACACACACACACACACACAACAGGCTGTGGCTTCTTAGAAATGCCTGCAGTCACTGTGGCGAGTCTCAAATCGCAGGTCCCGTCCTCGTCTTCCCAGCAGCCTAAATCAACAAAGTGAGCGCAGGGACAGCGAGTCGGCTGATTCACTCCTGTCAAGAGGTGAGTCAGGGCCGTGTTATGGTGAAGATCTGACAGTGTGGTCTGTGTTACCGTGTCAGGACTTGGCGAGGTGGAGTCAGAGGGTTCAAAGTGAAGATTTCAGGTTCATTTTAGAGAGATTTTAAGTTTTTGATACTTTGAAAATGTAAAATGACTTCAGGGAGACACAACTACTCGCTCAGACAGGAAGATATGTTGAGTTCTAGCGAAAAGAAACTTGTCGAGATCACAGCAGAAGATTGATGGCAAGACAGCGTTTTTTTTCCCCCCCTTTTTTGTGTTTCTCAGAACAGGAAGTGTCACAGGCTGGATAATGACAGTAAATGGGTGGCGTCTTCTTGCCACCTGGACAGAGTCGAGGAAAGAAAAAAAAACTGATTTAGTGATCTGCTGCCAACGGTCATAAATAGATCGTCTTTCAGCACTTAGTGCTCAGTATTATTCACAAATATGCACGCAGTCGATGTGAAACCACCTCTCAGACAATAATGTGAACAGGAGGACGCTGAGGCCTATTGTTGGAAAATGTTGACGTGACTCACATGATGACGCAAAGGGAGCAATAGAAGAAGTTGTTGAACATATTTAGATAACAGAAAACACTCCTCAGTGTCACGATTATCTTCACTCCTAAAAACAATTTTAAAAAACCCAAAAAATTTCCTGTGTAGGAGGACAGTCATTTCCTTTTCAGGCTCATTTGATTTTTAAATGTTTCGTGTTCATTTTATTCCATGTGGCACCAGAGTAAAAGAGATCCCTATTAAATTATTTATCTATTTTAAAAATCCACTGTTTTAATAGTTTTTGGTTGCAAGGAAGCTGTGAGAACATTTGAGAAGTTTCTGGGTTGAAAATCTTTTTACTTGTGAATGTATTTCACCTTTAATTTACTGCTGTGAACAGAACCGATCGTCAGATTGTCGAATAGTTTCATAAACCTTTCCGACGTAGGATTTTTTTTTTTTTTGTACTTAACAAGAAAGGAAACGGGGTTTAAACTTTGTCTTTTTATCCGTTATTGAAACAACCGCAGCCCATAACCCAACCCTTACTGTCCACTCATTACATTTTATGATCATTTACATTTTGGCCTCATTGATTGTGGACGTGGTTAAAGATTTGGTTTGGAGGAATCCCATGTAAAGACCAAAAGTGACCCCAGTATTGTCTGTGTAACCTGTTGTCCAAAAACACAGGGAAACGATAATTACAACAATTGTTATTTAAATCAAACAAAAGTGAAAATCACATTTGAGACGTATATAAATAAATGCACATAAAACAGGAAATTAAATCAATTAAAAGAGGTACAGTACTATTTTCTGCAATGTTCTCATAAATGATTGTAGATTGCGAAAGTGAAAATACTTTAAAAGATATTTACTCCTGTTTGAGAAACATCTGCTAAATGACTGCTGTGCCCAGATTTTGGTTAGTTTTAATTTTGCTTTGATATTACAAAAAAAAGAAGAAGAAACTGTATTAAATATTTTCATCTTTAACCAGGAACCAGTGGGATTAATCAGAAAGTGTTGACTAACATTGTCAGTTTCGGTCTTTTCAGGGGATTTTTTTGACAATAAGAAAAAATCCAGAATAATGTCAGACTCATCCTCTATGGATCGGTTTCTTTAAAATACTGTATCTATTTAATGTCTAAATGCCCCAGCGCCTGTTCCTGCTCAGGTTTTTAAATTAAAACAACCAAATTTACATTATAACAACTAAAATCTGATACACACTTCAGCCTGTTTAGGGTATTTTTCATGTTTTTCTAGGTTTTTTTTTTGTCAGCATAGTAACATTCATGGAAAATGTGTACAAGTGGAAAAAGTGTTCAAAACAAACGCCGACTTGAATGTTGTCTCTCAGGTTTGTAGGGTTTGTTTTGTATCCATCTGGCATTGTGATCTGTGTACTTTACCGCTTATCTCTCTCCTTTTTTTGTGCCTGACAGCGGAAAAAACAAAACACAGCCCTCCAACAATAGCTTTGTCGGTTAAAAGGATTTTAAAAAAAAAAAGAAGTCCTTATCGGCAGCGCAGCACATGTCTATTGTTAGAAACTAGTGACAACAGGTTGGAGCCTCTCCAAACTCTTCTCACGGTCATGTTGAACATCCTCTTCAGCAGCATCTTGATCAGGTCTCCTTAACAGGCTTTTGTGATGGGACCCACCTGCCCTCTAGTGGTCAAACTGGGCTCCACCGGTGTCATATTGAACCGGCCCCTCAACAGGTGTCTGTCTGTGGGTTACGACCAGGGCCTGATCTAATCCGAGCCCTTTGAGGCTGATTTTTGATTTCAAGCTGTATGAATAAACTTGATTGTACTTGACTGCACATTATGTGTGGGTAGGTGCAAGGCTATTGGAAAACGGCAGTGATGACTCCAAACCACCAAATTTAAATTGATTTCAAACAGAAAGTGACATAATACCTGCTCAATTTTACAAAAAAATAAAAAGTTATATTATCAGGTACATTTGTCTATATTAATGTTACTTTCCATTATTTTATATTTTCGTACATAATAAAAAAAAACAAGCAAGGAGTTGTGTCACCTTCATCTACAATGTTTTATTGAATTAAGAAGAGATGCAACTTTTTCTTTTTTGGAAATAGGCAACTTTCCTCCCCTTAGTGGTTTCCATGTGTTATTATTGTTGGCGTTAGCAACGTGGCTACTGCTAGCAGCCTGGCTACTGTCCAAAGCAAAACCAACTGTAAAAAATTCCAACTGGACCTAGAAAGTGGTCTCAGTGCTTTGATAAAGGAAGAGTAAACACCTGGTTGTATTAATAAGTAGGCAGGTCTTGTTAATTACTGATCTAGTAGAAAGAATATCGAGTTTTAAGCCTCAA
The DNA here is from genome assembly GCA_037974645.1 of Hollardia meadi. NCBI lineage: Eukaryota > Metazoa > Chordata > Actinopteri > Tetraodontiformes > Triacanthodidae > Hollardia > Hollardia meadi. Next base: position 10,644 of record JBBPCS010000422.1, on the reverse strand, counting down.
GTCCCAATGGTAAGAGGAAACGCATGTCGACAGGGGAACAGATTTTGACACCACACCAGAGCGCTTTCCATCGAGTGAACGGCCGTCTGTTCGCTCTTGTTTTACCTCGGTTTCTATCACTCTCCTTCGACCTTCTTTGCCTTCTCCATCAGCGAGGTTTATTTTCTTTTACAGGGGAGAGTTTCCTCAGTTATTCCATTTGTTCCCCTGTTACCGGGGAGAACAATGCCTCTTCCTTTGTGCTGTAAATCGAGCCTTCATTTTTCAGTGAAAAATCCAGCCATTTGGCAGCATGAATAGCATAGTGAAAGCAAGGCTTACAGGGAATCAATCTAAACACTGATGATGGTGTCATTTTATTTTTTTTTAACGTTGAACATGACGGCAGCATATTTCTGAGCCTTCACGTCAAACCCTTTATGATATCAATGATTCACTCATACCAGATATTGTAGGACCCTGGATAAACAACAGCTGAACATGTGTCCTCTGTGTTGGTGTTTTGTGCAGGAGTCAGGTGACTGCGGTTTTCTTGGTTCCTGGGGTTGAAGGTCTTGGTGGCGGTCGGTACGCTCCTGCGGACGGGACAGTCGGACACACTGCGGCATGCTGGGTCTTCAGCTCCACCTCGGCTTTAACCCACATCAGTGAAGTGAAGGGAAGTGACTCACACACCCAGGAACAGATGTGGGTGGTGCATTCAGGGAGTCGAATCTTTTTTTATTTACAGATGCTGTGGTTTACCTGCATATCTGTTAGATTATTTATATACTGTATTAACACCTGACGTCATCACACTGCGCTGTTTTTTTAGTGTTACTAACTCCAAGCATTTCAAAAACTACTACTACAGTACATACATCTCTGCAGGTACATGTTGCATGTATAAAATAGCAATAGACTTCATCAGTGCATGCCCCTGATGTAATGAATGTGAAAGTAAACAGACGAGTGTGGTAAGAATTACAATCCCCCGAGGAGCCTTTACAGTTTTTAAGAGCTCTTTGAGGGAGTTTACAGCTCTGCCTACAGCAGTAATCAAATAACTGTACAGTGTCTTTGTGTTGTTATCTTTGTAAATTAAAGGCCGATGTGGCGAGTTTTTAAAATGACTCTAAATGTGTAACCTTTCGTTTTGGCGCAGTGGGTGATTTTTTTGTTTGTTTGTTTACCCTTGGTGTTGCTGCGATATTAAGACAGCATTTTATTTTTTTTCAAATAGAAAAAGACGTCACAAATGTTTAGATGTAATGTCAACAAAAATTACACAGAAGACAGCAGCAGGCGGCTTTTTAAAACGGCTTAAAAGACAGCTGGTGAACAAAATGGAGCATTTAGCAGCTATAATCCCTCAGGAGGTGGTAGAGACCAAAAACAGACATCAGGTGGACGAGCATGACTCCAAATGAACAATGTTTCTTTGTAACTGCTGGATGCATAAATTAGCACTTTTTAATTTGTCAGGTTTAAAAAGAATAGACCAGGAGGTCGAGGGATTATCACTCATTTGGAGTCACGTTTCTGTCCTGATTAATGTAAGACAAATATTCACTCTTTTTGCTCTTGTGACTTTAGAGCAGCCAAACGCTCCACTATATTCACCAGCGAATCACTGCGTCTGTCTGGTGCCGAGTTGGTGTACAGTGGGTTTACACCGATATATCCTGGGCAGATTGTGGCATGTCAGCCTGTTGATCACGTCTGTTTTCTGACATAGAATCCACTCTCCACTCCTTATTGAAGTATCAAGTTAAACTGATGACATCGTGCTTGCTTCACTTAATGCGTGATATCATCAGATAAGAGCAGGAAATTCTGTGTGGGATAAATGTGGACGGTGATAATCTGACCGAGTGCACGGATGGTTTCAGTAACGGTCAAAATACAATGCTTCAATGCTTGATTTGTTGGATACACTAGAAGAGCACTTCAATATCAGATGTCTTTGTCAGTATTTTAAGTCTTTAGTTGTTCCTCTAAATTCTGTGAGATTTAGTCCAAGTAGCATAAAATTGTCCATAAACACAAACAACTTCAGTCTAATTTGACAAATGTTTTCATCACATGATCCACTAACTTTTTAGAAGTCTGAAAGTTTTCTCTTCAAGCTCCACCTGATTCCAGATGAGGACAGAAATTTATCTCACAAACTTGTAAAATTATCACTTGATAATCTGTTATGTTAAATCTACAGCGTGCTTTCTGAGTTTTGCCTAGATTCAAAGCGATGACAATTCTCTAACTCTGGTCAAATAAAAACAAACATACCACTGATTTGCAAACTTTTAATGAGACAAAACAATAAATTACAAGAAATATGGATAAATAAATATTTAGCTATTTATGCATTACCTTCATTTTCATGAACAGTGCTTTGATGAACAGCAGTAAGAAAAGGGGCTTAGAAAAAAAGCATTTTTATGGAAAATGACTAAACGATGAAGTTCATCATCCCAGACAAGATCGGTCCTGCACTTAATTTGTATTCCAGTCGATATCATCATTAAGTGATTTAGTAGAGGACGAGGTTTAACGGAGGTCTGGAGAACAGACCTCAACTGATCAAACAAGAGAATAGTTGTAAACAGACTTCAAAGATACCCTTTGGAGGTTGTTGTTTTTTTAGGAGCGCTATGGAACAATGTTTCCATGAAAGGATCCTCATTTTGTTTGAGGACAACGTGACACATCGCTGCTGCCGCTTTCAGTTAGTTTGACAGTTAGAGGTGGTGATGTGCAAATAAACGCAGCAATGTGCCAACAAACAACAAAGGAAGAAGAGGACAGCTTGCTAGCAAACACGGATGAAAAGTATGCAATATTTAAAGTATTTCAAAAATCTTTACAAATGCTTTATGAGGACGGAAATGTGTTTAACATGATTGTTAGACTGGATTCACACAATGTGTTTTGGCAAGAAACACAGAAACTCTGTTGTAAGAAAACTCCAGAGGGCCCTTTTACGTGTTTTAGTCTCTCCAGAAATTCAGGAGATTCTCATCAATGAATGTTGTGATTCATTCATCAGCTGTAACTCACTCAGCGGACCAAACAGCGAGTGTGTATGAAGTGGCTCTGAGGAGGAGTGGGAGTCCAATCCAGAGGGCATGGCATCAACAGGGTACTGCAGGAGTCCAGTGTTCAAAGGGAGATGTTTGAGGATTAAAAAAAAAAAAAGGTCTATGAGTGACTCCTTTCATCTCTAGATGGGGAAATAAAGCTTTCAACATAAGGTCAAAGCTGTAGAGAACAGGTTGTCGGTACTGAAGGTGACAAAGGAAGAGCTTTAAAAGCTGAATCCTCTGTGGCAGGTCCAGGTGTCAGCGCAGCAGCAGCAGGAGTATCAGGTCCACATCCAGTCCGCTGCATTAAGCTCATTTCAAAGTTTAATCCTCTAAAGCCCCTTCAGAGACGAGACCTTCTTCTTCCGAGAAGCCAGCATCTCATAGAACGGGTCTTTACTGATGGCAGCTCTGCAGGTGGAAGATAAAGGAGCATTAGATACCAAGACCTCCAGGAAGTCATCATCACACTGATCATCTGCAAGGAGAGAGGGAGTTTAAGTCTCGCTCACTTGATGCTGTTGATCCATTCGTCCTTCTCCTCTGTGGTCGGGGCGGAGATTCTGTAGAAAGTGTGGTTTCCCTCGACGACGCGGCCGTCCGCCTCCGTCTTGCAGGCCTTGATCACCTGATCTTTGTGATCCGGGATGAAGAGCTCAAAGCAGTTCTGGGAGAGGACAGAACAAGCGAGATGATTCGGGAGAATGCGCACAAACATACAAATTAGTTTCCTGATGAGAGAAAGAAGAATCCAGGAACCTTTGACATACTTTAACATATGAACTAACAATTTCAAGACACCGAATTATTTATTTTCATTTGAAGTTTTTGGATGTACAGTATTTGCGTTTCTTGCATTCAGCTACTTCTTGTTTTACAGTAGTTTTGGAATGTTGTGGATATATTTATCAAAATCTGTCATTTCCATTCATCTTTTCTGACATGACACTAAGAGTAAAACAGTAGAAATAATTAATTTTAAAAAAAGTTTACCGGTTTCTTGGAGTCATCGACTTCTCTGATACTCAGATTTTCCAGCGGAATAATTCCTCTGGGTTCTTTATCCTTGTAAAGAGAGAAAATAAGTTACAATGAGAGAGATTTGAGTACTTAAGCCTACAGAGAGTATTTAGAACATGTCTCTTCTTCTATGCTGCAATATAGCTGAACAGGAAGTACTTACAGTGGTGTATTCAAAGTAGTAGAGGCAGTTATCTGTGAGAATGAACCAGCGTCTCTTCCAGGTCTTAACTCGTCCACCTGAGGAGAGATTACAGGTAAGTTACGACTTCAGTAAAGTCGGAAAACTTTAGTTGTTGGACTTCATATGACCACAGCAACACTCTGAAGCACAAAGCAGCAGCTTAAATAGAGCCCACTGATGGCAAAGACAGAGGCTGAGGTTAAAACTTGCCCAGCAGTTAGAGACAACTTCATTTTTTATCACATTGGGGCTTAGCAGCATACAGCGCAGGGTGAAATTAGATGCAAACAATTAATTCTTTGTTCTGAATCAAATGTGTGATGTGAAGATGAATGCACACAGCCAATAAGACTAAAAAGGCAGGGAGGTAAGATGGGGGGGGGGGGGGCAGCTCAGAAGCAAAGCAGTGCATTAAAGCTGGGGAGGGAGAGCTGGGTACATACCTCCTGGAGTCAAAACCCATGAAACACAAACAAACAAGAAGAATGTCAACAAAAGAGCATTAAACAAAAATACTTTGTTTAAAGTATCAACACAAGCCTGTTCTCCTCACATTAAAGGTGCTATTACAGATCCAGTCCACTAGAGGGCCCTCCAGCTCACAGTGACTAACAACAGGATGGATCCAGACCGAGTGAAATAAATTCAAGAGTAAATGAACCATTTCCCACCACCTGGATGCACATACCGAGTTTCAGCAGCCACCCCTCTCTGTCAGGGTTGAAGAAGGTGTGTGTGAGGTCATTCCCATCATCCTCTGGGATCTTAAAGGGTTCATTCTTGATGCTGTCGTACAGGTTCTACAGAGACGGTGACATAAAGATCAGATGTTAGGAGTTATTGGGTTACATACGAACATGGACACAGGCTGTGAGTCCTGTTTTAAAAGAAATAGAAGAGCATAGATTATTTTATCCAGATGGAGGTGTGAATGTTTTTAGTTGCTTTAATTGAAACTTAATTAACTTAAATAAACTTCTCCCACCCTGAGTAGCTCCTCCGGCAGGTCTCCTCCATCGTTGATGCCTCTGTTCATCGCTGTGAATCTCTGAACGGAGGGTTTGTCCTTCACGTTAGGGTTGTGCAGGCTGGTGTTCAACATGATGACAGCGAATGACAACACGTAACAGGTATCTGTAAAACAAGACCAAGCGTATGAGTGATTACTAAAATAATCACAGTTTAATCTCGGAGGTTATTTCCTCTGACTTATGTGACATCAGGAAGTGTGTGCCAGGACAGGAATGTGCAACACCTATGTGTTAAAAATGGTGATTTTAATGTAATGGGAGATAAAACTGTCTGTGGTGTGTTTTCGTGATTCACTCTGAACATTTTTTAATACTCATACACATGCATATATGCTGTGAAAAGGACTTTTTAAAGAAGAATTCTGTATTTTTACTTACTCAAAGAAAAGGAGTACAATATTTTTTTGTTTTAGTTTCTGGTTGCTATGACACGGGAGTCTTCTCGCCTTTCATGAACACATGTATGTACCTGTGCTCTGAAACACTCCGGGGTTACAGCGACAGTATCTCTGGGCGAACGCCTCCATCATGCGGTCAATCTTCTGAGCCTCGCCGGGCAGCCTGAAGCTCCACAGGAACTGCCTGAGAGCCTGAACCAGGTTCAAGTCTGTGAACTCGTGTAACTCCAGGAAGGCGTGCAGAACCGCAATGTTGAATTCATCTCTGCACGACACACGAGAGCCCGCACAAACACGCACACACCCACACGGGGAGGAGTAAACGGAACAAAAACAGGATCAAGAAGTGAATGCAGCTCTGTTTAGCTCGCTCAGTTGGCAGCTTAAAGAGTTGGATGAGATTTAACAAATCATATAAAAACAGATGATCTTTCAGAGCTGCTAATGCACCATAAGCTCATGGTTCATAATGCATTGATGAGGCCTGATTTGTCCTCAATGCTGCTCGCATACAAACATGTACAGCTCTGAAAAAATGTGAATTATTTTTTTTAAAGAATGGGTTCTCTGAGTCTTATCAAATCAAAATGAAGGCTGAATTCCATTTAGCTGCTTCAGTTTCAGGGTCTTTGTGTTACGTTACATTGTTGGCGTGGCTTACCTCTCCCCGAGGTAGTCGCCAATAGCCGTCTTATTAAGCCCCTCGCCCTTGTAGAGAAACTTGGCGATGTCATCGTTGGTGTTTTTCAGGAGGGAGCTGTCGATCAAGAAGCGAATCCCCTGAGGGAGAAAATCCAAACACACCAGTGAGTCTGAACATCACACACTAAAAATACAAATACACTCAATATGAACTACTGAACATGTTTGGTTTGTTGGTAAGACTAAAGACATCACTTTGGATATTTGTAGACTAAATGATAACTTGATTAATTGAGAAACTGATGAGGTTGATCGACAGTGAACATAATTATTAGTCACAGCTCTACACTGATCTGTTACATGATGGAAGGAAGAGCCTGACGTTGAGTGATTTATTCTCACCTTCTTGGGGTCCATGTTGAACTTCTTTCGGCCCATGGCCATCTGTTTATTCCTCTGCATGCTTTTCCTAAATGAAACAGAACAGAACCTCAACAAACGGCGATTATGTTGATTAATCAAAATGTCAGTTTTAAAAAAACAGTAATTTTGATATTTTGTATATTTGAATTTTGTTTAAGTTATTTATCAAGCAAATAAAATAAATGTGAGCATTTGCTGCTTTTCTCTGTTTTTATATAATTTTAAGGTGAATATCTTCAGAGTCATTATCAACCTAAGGGACACATGACACACACTACAGCCTTCTTCAGCTGAAGAAGATGAAAGCTCCAAGAACAGCCAAGTAAGTGGAACTTCTGTTTAGAATATTTACCTCTTTATACCTTTGGGTTTTGAACTGTTGCTCAGACAAAAGCAAACTGAGGACTTCAGCTCACTTGGAAAATATAATGGGTGTTTTTTCCCTATTTCCTGACACGATTGTTAGACAAAATCTTTGAGCCGTTCAGATTTTTCTGCTCATTTTTTCCCCATGAATGCACTTCCATTAAAACAAAGGCTGAGTGGACCATAGCGGCCCACACAGCAGCACAGAAACGGTTGTTGAGAGATACTTTACCTCTCTTCAGTCAGGCCCAGGTTTTCAATCTCATTGGTCACCTCTGCTATCTCATCCTTCAGCCTCTGAGAGCAGACAGAGAGAGAGAGAGAGAGAGAGAGGAGGAGAGTGATGAAAGAGAAAGGAAGAAACAACAACACACATACTAGATGTGATGTTTTTGTGTCGTCTGAACTTCACATAAACCTCTGAAGATGCTTTGATCTCAGCGGCAGCACAATGCATTACACATGCTTGTCTATTCCAGCTACATCTCACTGACCGACACATTCAGACAAGCACTTCTTACTGAAGAGATGACCCAGAAAAAAACCCTAAAAGTGCAGCCGTGATTCACTCCCTCTCAGACAGACTCATTCTTCCTCTCGGCAGGAGTTATGTGGAACAGCCGCCCGCTGCAGAAAATCCTTTCTGAGAGCTGTAGCACCTGTTCAGGGGTCAGAGACGACCCCTGCTTCTCTCTCTCTGCTCCTCCTCTCCCCTGTGCTGACCCAGATTTATCGGCCTGCTCCCCCCTTAACTCCCTCCTGGGTCTGTTTGAGAGTCACACTGGTGAGGAGACGGGAATATGCAGGATCAAAGACTTTGACTGGCTTAGCGGCGCTGCTCTGGAGAGCTCAGAGGTTATGGGAGGAAAGAACAGAGGAGAGAAAACAGATGGAGAAACACTGAGGCCAGCAGAAAAGATAATGAACTAAGATAATTATAGAAGAGAAAGAGAAGCAGACGAGGCCGCTGCCTCAGATCAGAACTATAATCATCTACAGCTCTCACTGAGTGTGTGGAAACCAGGTAAACGAGGTAAATAAACACTTGTCTGGATTCCTCCATGTGCGTTTCCATGGTTACACCCCCTTGTAAAGGAACAGCATCCTCTGTCTCTATTACTGGAATATTTCGTGGCTCATTACCCCCCCCGGGGCAAGACAGGGCGGGGCTTCGAGGAGAGAAACGCCAAACGAGAGTTGACCTCCGTAATAAACTCCATCAATCTAATTCACACAGCGCCGCTGCCCAGAGGCCATGTTTGTGTTTCTCCTCGTGTGTTTGTGTTTCTCCTTGTGCGTTTGTGTTTCTCCTTGTGTGTTTGTGTTTTTCTTCGTGTGTTTGTGTATGTTTTGATGTCCACTGTTGACTGAGGACTGGGGAAATGGTTCGGTACCATTCTATCAAATTTTAATCCTTTCAAATCCCTTGAATGTTTTGGATTTGGAGAGGAATAAAGGCATCTTATTTAATAAACAAATACTGGTTTTATTTCACTCATGCCTAAACCATGGAGATTATGTGGTGACACAGTGGATGTATAATAATTAATATACAAAAACAATTCTACTTTGTCATTCAACCCAGCAGCAGGCTGAGGTGGGATGGAGGTTTTTAAAGGGTAGCAACATTTTTGTGTGAGTATTTCACCTCAGGAATTGTGTTCTTGTTGTTGAAAACCTTGTTGCATGACCTTTAGAGCATCATAAGACACTACAACTTCCCAGCGAAACCAAACCAATAAAAATTCTCTCCGCATCAGCAAAATTTTGAAAGGTTGGGTTCAAGTCATATGGACGCTGTAGTCATGCTTTCTCTCCACACTGGCCATGAAGAGATCCCTTCATAATGCATTATTCCAATATAAATGACGGTGGACAAAATCCACAGTACTCCTTCTGTGCAAAGTTTTCAGAGTGCTTCCTTACTAAGCTGCTGTGAAAGGGTTGTTAAAGGGGGGGAGGGGGGGTTGTATAAAAAAGACTAACTATAAAGATAATGAATTTGTCTAACTATGACTGTTGAAGTGTCACATTAGCCTCACATGAACTACGACAGAAGGATTATAGATTTTGCCCCCATCACTTAAACAAGAATCATGTGCATAAAGGGATTTATTCACAACCACAGCTATTCTGGGCTACATAAATAAAATTGACTTGACTTGAATCACAGCATCCAATAACTCAATGTACATGTGAATATTGTTTTAAGACAGACTTGAACAAATGAATTTGTCCTTCAAGGCAGTATCATCCACCGCACCTTGTCAGCTGCAGGGATTGAAAGAAAATCAATAGCTGACTTTTTTTGATAATCGTTTAATAATTTCAGTCATTTTTCAAGCAAAAATCTCAAACATTTTCTGGTTCAAGCCTCTTAAATGTAAAGATTTGCCGTTTTCCTTGAATGTTTTTGATAGTAAATTAAGCGTCTTTGAGTTTTTTGACTGTTGCTTGGACAAAAGAAGCATGTTGAAGACGTCACTTTGGAAAATAATCATCAGATTAATCAGAAGTTAGGTGAAGCCCTACTGTACTGGCAGTTTCTATGTAACTGGTCAGACAGGAAACTCCACTAGTGCTGAAATGATTAGTCAATTGATTAATTATATGATTCAAACAAACTTAGTTAACAACTAACTTAATAATAAAGTCTAGTTGTGTATTAAGCAAATATCTCTGTTAGTCTGTTAGTCAGGCAAAATAAGCAATTTAGGAACAAATCAGATCAGAATAATATTGTGGGCTGTCAATAATAGGGATGTGAGTAATGATTATTTACATTATCAATTAATCTAGCAATTATTTCCTCAATTAATCTTTTACTTGTTTGGTGTTTTGGTCTATCTTTCTTATCACAAGTTTCTAAAGCTCATTTTGATTAAATTAAATTGCTCTAAAAAGAGTCCAAAACTCAAAGATATTCAGTTTATTCTCAAATAAGACAAAGAAAATCCGAAAATCTTCTCCTGGGGGATTTTTCCTTGAAAAATTAATTAAACAATTAACCCATAATCAAAATAGTTGACATTTTATTTTTTATGTCAGTCCATTATTTGATTATTTATTAGTTACCAATAAGAAAAATAAATATGAGATGTTGGCTGGGTATAAGGTCAGCATTGGTTCTTTTATCATTTGGGGCTTTTATTTAACTTTTAACATCTACAGCTTTCCCCCCTTGCTGTAAAACAAATGGCCACAGATAAAAACCTGACACAGTCGCGCTAATTTATTTAAGGTTGTAGGAGGAACTGATGGTGGTGGTTCCCCCCCCCCCCCTAGAGGAGAGAGGAGAGAACTAGAGGACACACATATACACAAGGTCCACCCCCTCATACTCATGCACCGCACACAAAGAGGATCATCTATCGTGAATGCGTACAGTAACGCTCCGGTGGTCATATGCCTGTACCCCCACCCCATACCCTCCACCCACACATATCCACACACACACACACACACACACACACACACACACACACACACACACACACACACACACACACACACACACA
>JBBPCS010000421.1:0-13421 GCA_037974645.1 Hollardia meadi | reverse complement strand
GAAGACAGGGAGGACAGGTGAGGACAGAGAGGACAGGTGAGGACAGGTGAGGACAGATAGGACAGATGAGGACAGGTGAGGACAGAGAGGACAGGTGAGGACAGGTGAGGACAGGTGAGGACAGGTGAGGACAGGTGTGTACTGACAGTGGACTAGAGGCCTTCTGAGAGTCCTTCTCATTCCTGCGTTCATGTTTGGCTTTCAGCTTCGCTTCGGCCTTTTCCAGTTTCTTCGCGTCCACCATCTGAAGAGACAGACAGGAAATGATGCGTTTAATAACAAAGTCACATGTTCAAACAAAAACAATCAGACTTTAAAATAAATATCACTCCTGAAAACCTCTTCTTATCAGAAGGCCTTTGTTTTATTTGTAATTAATTTGCTTGTGTGTATTTATATGTACGTGTAATTTGTCTTTTTCAATCCAAACTAGGGTTTACGCCAGACTTTTTTTATTTTTCAGAATTAACGCTTCACAAACTTTGCGAACTGAGCATATAGGCTACAACAATAAAATAAAACAAATAGCCTTGCTATTGTTAATTAAATAAAGACATTAGCCTACATTAAATGCACGTCCCTTTCATTCCAAGCACGTCATATTAAATAACTGTAAAAAAATGAAAAAACAATAGGTAGGTCGGTCCTAACTCCGCGTCTGTCAAGTCCCCGTTTATTTGCGGAGCAGCTTCATTGAATGGAAGTGCTCCGCGAGCGAGCGAGCGAGAGAGAGAGGGAGATAGAGAGAAAGAGAGAGGGAGAGAGAGAGAGAGACGTTTCTTTATTCCCAGTAGCGTAACTAAAACACGTTATTATTCAAAATGTATTTTTAAAATGTATTTTAACATTCTTCTACTACAATAATTAAATTGTTTAAATGTGTTAATTATTTTGTCGTTTGTTTGTTGTAGCCTACAGTTTATTGATGAAAATGTATTTTAAAATGCGTCTTTTTTTCGATCTGTAATGAAATAAAGCAATTGTAAAATGAATAAACCCCCCAAACTGAATTTTAAACTTACTTTTTATTTAAAAACTATGCCTAATTAATTTATTAGGCATATTTTTTAAATGCCTAATTAATTAATTAATTAATATTAATATTTCCCACCGGACATTTTGGCCGCTGATATTTTCATCTGCCGGACAACACGTGATACGGGCCAAAAGCCAGCATATGCCGGCTAACGTAAACCCTGCCCTACATACTGTGTTTTATTATATTAGTGTGTGTGTGTGTGTGTGTGTGTGTGTGTGTGTGTGTGTGTGTGTGTGTGTGTGTGTGTGTGTGTGTATCCGTACCCGTCCCATTTCTCTCAGTTTGGTTAGCATGACTACTATGGTGGAGTTGTGTTCCCACAGCATCCTCCAGTAGTCCTCTGTGGTCTCAGCCAGCGGGCCTTGGGTTGCTATGTAGGCCTTCTGCTGCCTACAAACACACATACATGAAATAGCTACAGCACATATGCACTGTCTCAATTAATTCAGCTTCAAATAAGTTGGCATTCTCTCTTAAGACATTGTAATCTACTTACAGAAACTGAATGAGATAAACCTTCAACTTAACGTCAACAAGAAAACAGGAACACAGAAAATCAGAGTTCAGATCAGTTTTTTCTGACCTGTATCCATCAATGAAGCTGGCGTTGATATAGTCAGATCCCTCCACTCCTCTGATTGGCTGCAGACACACACGTGTGGTCTCATAGGGCATAATGTTCACCAGCCGGTTCTTGAACTTGTTGCATGGCAGGTTGGCACTCACGAAGCGTGATGTGTGGGCCTTGGCACTGGCCAGACGCTGGAACAGAAAGCAATATTTTGTAGCAAAACCTTTATAGATCCTTAGATATGGGCCTAAGAAGTAGTGTTGGCAAGAGCAGACAAAATACAAAGAAAACAGAGGGGGAGGGAAGGAAGATGGGAAGTAATGGAAACAAAGAAGGATGGACAGGTTAAAGGAAGGGATAAAAATAAAAGGTAAGTTCAGACAAATTCAAGGACCTCATTCAAATGTATTTAGCACAAGCCTTGGTTTTCATTTGGTATACTGGACTTCTGAAATTGGAGCTTGACTCGGCAGGCCTGAGGATATTTAGTAAGACATCTTCAATTGAATAAACAAAGGAGGGGTGATGACATAGGGGGACGAAGGCAGTGGTCAGGAATGGAAGAAGGAATATAATAAGATGAATGCGAGGAGGAAGAAGAAAGTCAAGAGTCGGGGGGCAGGAAACCACAAGGCCCCACACTGTCTCCACGCACATATGTGCACCATAGTTGATCCTGCACCAGTAAAAAAAACAACAACCCTGGAACACACACATTCATATGGATACTTTCCGACAGACAGACACATACTGTACACTCGACCATTGGACGACAAGGCTTAAAACGAAAGGCAGAACAACAGAGAACAGGCAGAGGGAAACCACAGACTCGGGGAGGGGAAACAATGAGGTCTGGTGAACTGAGCCTCGAACGTTGTGACTACCGGAGTGCTGTTGGAGAAACAGCAAGTACCTTATTTTCTTACAAATAGACCAAACTGGAAAATCCCACACTAAACACAGGTTCCCCAGTTCATTTGGATACTTGGAACCGAGTTTTCAGTGCCAAGGATAGTAATTCTTCGCCATTTGGTTGACTCAGCCTTATCAATAAAGTCTGCCGCACACAAAACTTTGTGTTGCCTTGATACATGCCATTATTGCACCATCTGTTAAGCTTGGATAAAACCATGCCTTGTTGGCAACCTCTTTAAACCCAACCAGTAAACCCTCTGTGGAAGGAAACAAAAACAGTAAGACTTAGTAGGGTGTTGGATTACCAAAAGCTGCCAGAACAGCTTAATTTCTTTCTTTTCTCACACACACGTGTCAACTTTCTGCGATTTTTATGTGAGGGACGCAGCACTGCTCCTCCATGAGAAATTCCATCCTTTCGGGTGTTTTCATGATGAAGGCGGAAAGTGCCGCCGCTGTCCCCTAAGTGTTCGAGTGAGATGAAATGCGGTGGCTGGGACAATCCTGCCATATGTTTTACATCAATATAAGGCTGAGAAAACAGTTCAGTGAGCGCTTGGTTCATTGTCATTCTGAGGCGGCCGCTGCCATTAGGACAGGAATGTCGGAGCATAGGATGAAGGAGATTGCTTTGAGTGGCTTTGTGTTTACTTTGCCCTCTGAGTGTGGAAGCAGACATAAACCATTCCAGGAATAATTTAAGCCACCCGCCTTCAATATATACCTGTATGGCTAAAACTGATTCTTTTTTACACCACAGCCAAACCAGATAGGGTCTGCTGAGACTTGTCAGTCAAATATCAAAGTAAAACAAAATAAAACAGCTAGAATGAAATGAAAATAAGACTTCTCAATAACACTCTCAATTCCTCATGTTCTCACTGTTCTTGCTTGTGTACTGTTGTCTATGAGCTTCCTACATGTTTGAAAATGCCCTTATGACCTCTCCCAAAGGTTTCATTATAAACTGCAACTTTCTGGCCTATGCTATTTGGTCTTTCTGTGTGTGCCCAAAAAACTTCCAAGACTATGTTGCTTTCCAAAACCCTCAGTAGAACTCTCTTACCTTGGATTCAAAAGGTGCAATCCCATAATCTCCTTCAAATCCAACCATTCATCCTGAGTATATGAAACTCTCAGAGGGGGAATTGCTAACAGCCCTGGCAAAGATGGTCAGTGACTATCAAGGTCAGGATTTCAAGGTTCATACATACTGTACAGTCCCTGTGGAGAAGGTTCTTCTCAAGCTGCGTTGGAGAGAACCATCCTCCTATGAACACCTTCAGCGGCAACTAAATAGATCTGGAGGTGCAATTGTTTTGCCAGCTGCTGTTTCCAACATCAAGAATTTAATTTGAACCTCAGCTTTAAAGTCGACATGGATGAGAAGTGCTGGCGCTGCGATGGCAGTCTACATTAGTTTGGCAAATGTGTGTTTTTCTTGAAAGCCTATTTTATCCAATGTTTCATTCAATGACTTTCCTGTTTATTTTTCATTGGCCATTTTATAAGATGCAATCTTGACGTTTGGGAGGTAAACTTCTGGGAACCATAACCAACCTCCTTTCTCTCTGTTCTCTGTTCTGTTTATTCTGGAACAGTACTTACATATATATATATATCAAACAAGGAGGAATTCAACATTTTGATGGTGAAGTTTAAAAAAACACTGTCTATGACAAATTCTTAATTATTTGGACCTTATTGTAAATTTGGCAAATGTTATACCTTAAGTTATTTCTTTCTTTTTGTAAAAAACATTGCGTCCGTTTGTCCCTGTGATGTATGTGTTTATTTGCATATAGAGCTATAGAGCAGGGAAGTAAGATCCGATCACAAGTGGTCACTCGAGATGCATGTGGAGAAGCATGTTAATACCAAATGTGAACAGGCTCACAGTGACCATATACTGTGTTTGGACCCTCTGTGCCCTCTTTGGTACCAATAGGTAGAGAGACCATCTTCAGACACTGATATATCCTGCTAAATTGTGATGAGGCACTGAATATCTACATTATCAAATTCAATGATGCTGTTGTGTAGCTGACCCTGATGTCTGGCCTTCTGTGTGGTGATGGGCAAGAAAAAGGTAATTCTCCCTTAGAGAGACCAGTGAAGTGTCACATTATTATCATTGCATCATAAATCAGTTGGACCTAATTTTACAACAGTCAAGGACATGCTGATTTGCCCTCACCTTGAACTCCAGCTCCATGCCGGTGACATTCTCTCCTGGCTCAATCTGCGTCAGCCTCTGGATGTAGGAGTACAGGTTCCTCGCGGGGACCTCGGTGTTCCCGCAGGTCACAGCCTCCAGCAGCGCATCATGAATGAAGATGTACTGGTCCTCCGTCTGGACCATGTAGTTCCTCTGGGAACGCATCAGCGTGACGTGACCATAGATGTCGAGGGTCTTCTCATGCTTGATTCGCTCTGCCATGGCATCGATCACGATGAAGCAGCCGGTGCGACCCACTCCAGCACTGAGCCAAAAACGAGAGGAAAGAAAAGGGGAACCGGTGAAGTGATTTTCTCACAGAACCTGGGGTATGAGCTGTTGAACAAATAATTTTCCTGAGTGTGTTCTGTGCCTTCTAACCGGGTACAAATCTTGCCCCTGTTGCGTATTGCAAAAGCTCTAACACACTGTGCCTAAATCAACGAGGTATCACAAAGATGCCCAGCCAGCAATATTTCTAACAAAGGACATAAAAATTGACATCAGCGATGAGTCAGCATCACCGTCTGACTGACATTAGGAAGATATCCTCTGCTATCGACATCCAATCCAGAAATATAATACATTTAGCTGTCCACCCAAACACTTCACATTTCTGTTGTGCTGGTACCTAAATGGTGAAACACCCTGACCAAGCAAGTTTCTGCAAGTGAATAAAAACCTCTTTATATAGTTAAATTAATATCAGTGTGTATGTGTGCACTAATGTGTGTGTGTGTGTGTGTGTGTGTGTGTGTGTTGTTCAGGTGGAATGAGACTCGGCCCATTGTTTGATACAGAAGCTGGATGATATGCTAAAGCACATTATGATGGAGTCTTGCCTGCATAATTAAATTTGACTGATAATCCTGTTAGATACTCCCTCTGACTGCTACGGAAGATTAGGAAGAGCTCCTCTCCTGCCAACCTTTTCACCCCCACCCCCCCTCCACCCTCATCTCCTTGTCTCTTTATCTTCTCCCTAAGTACCCTCTCACACCAGCCCCACCACTTTTTTGCTCTCACATTTGTTCATTTTTTTAAGACTCCATTTTCTCTCCACCATTCCTTTTCTTTAATTCATCATTTCCAGTCACTGTGTCCTGGAGTTGACCTCACCCTCTCTCTCGTTCTGCATCTATCTCCTCCTCTAACTCCCAGTCCCTCGCTGACTCTCCCTCTCAATCATCTCTCAATCCCCCTTTTATTCCCTTCCCGCTTTTCCTTTTACATCTCTACATCACTAATTCTTCCACTCGAGAGCCTCTGCTTCATATTCCCTCCACTACCCTCTATCTTCTTCTCTCTTTTACTCCCTGGTAAGAGCAATGGCGGCTTCGTTCCAGTTCTGGGGCTCAACACTTGGCCAAGACTGTAATGACAAGTTTCCAGAATCTTCCTCCAACCAACGCACAAGCTTCCTGCTGCTCAGACAACAGCTCACTTGAACATAAACTTATGAACTCGGATCTACCACCAGCTTCAACAGTAAATAGTTAACACTGAAAGCTACTTATGGAAAATAGGGTCAGCATGGCAGCTGCTGTTGTTGTTAAATCTTAGAGATGATGGACGTTTTTAAGGAAGGAAGGTGGGTGTCTAAGCCAGTGAGGACGGTTTGAGGTTTGCATAATGGCAGGTCAATCTGATTTCAGTTCAGGACCTATGAATGATTTTATACAAGAGGAATTGGACTTGATTTTCATAAGACTTCCAGGCTTTGAAAATTATGCTGCCAAGAAAAACCCAAAATAGCATGTGTTTCATGCAAGCACACACGCACATGCATGCACTCACGGACGCATGCACGCACACAGTCAAGGACCAAGTTTGTGTTCTTTTTGGTCTTCCTTGATTATTTTAGAAATTAGTTTGGTGCAGTAAATCATCCGAACTAAACTCGGATTAACTAAACTGACAAAAACACATCCACACAAACACACCTGCAATGGACAACCATGGGTCCTGCATCTGGAGGGTTGCAGGCCTTAACCCTGCGTAGGAAAGCCAGGAAGGGGGTGGGGTGTTCAGGCACCCCGTGATCTGGCCAGGCCGTGAACTGGAAGTGACGGACCTCGCGTTTCTCATTGGAGCCGCTCTGAACAAGCAGACAGACAAGAGCGTTAAATGTAAATGTGGTGGAAATGTACTTAAATGTGTATGTATAAATGTATGTATGGAAACTGCTGAATCAGCAGTTGGATAACCCAAAACAACCTTTAAAATCTTTATCCAGTCTTTTATGTGAGAGTGGTGGCAGACTGTTTTTAGATTTAGATGAAAAGACCTTGGTGTGTCTCAATTTATTATTATTAGTTTTTTAGATCAAAATTCAGATGTGTGATGTGAAAGTGCTATTTTATTTATCAATTAAGATGGTGTTAATCTATATATTCCTTATTGCCAACAAACATAGTCAGTCATGTCTGATGAAAATGCACACAATGTATATATAGTTAAATTTTTATAAAAGACACATACTAAAACAGGACTAAATATTTTATTTCAAGGAATTATTTTAAGCCATTTTGGTGGCTCAGTTACAGCAGCAGGATGGTGTATGTATGACTGAAAACAGACTACAGTGTGTGTTAAAGCTAATACTGGAACATGTCACTTAGAACATCAGTGTGGCTTAATGGTGTGTTTTTAACACAGACTGTATGCAGTCTCCTTGTCACCACCCATAGGATTCTGAAGAACCGTTGCAAAGCTAAATGTGAACGCCATCTTGGCAGGGCCTGATGCCGCCTAACTCCTGGCTAAACCAACAATAGGCAAAGAGGTGGAGTGTGGGTGCAGCTGAGGCGGGCAGAAGAAGCCTGGCGGAATTAGCTGAGGTGACGCCTAGCAGGCAGCCTGCGGCTGGCTATAACCCAAAACAACCACACCCTTAATTAATGCATAACTTCAAGCCTTAATATAATTTAAACAAACAAGTTATATAAAAATTCCCCTCCCGCACAGTTGTCATAAACAGAAAAATTTGCTATAGAGACCAAAACTGTTTTTTGTACCAAACAAGTAATTTATTTTTGCTGTAAAGTTAGGCATTTTAATGATGGAATGTAACATAAGTACATTTACAAGTACTGTTATGAAGTTCAACTTTGAGGTACTTGTACTTTACTTGAGTGTTTCCATTTTCTGCTACTTTATACTTCCACGTCACTACATTTTGGAGGCAAATATTGTACATTTTTCCTCCACTACATTTTTTGATAACTTTAGTTACTAGTTACCTTGCAGATTGCATGCTGCTTCAGAGCCAAAGGAGAACATTTCTATTCATTTTTTTTTTCATCAGCAAACAGAAAAAAATGATTCCCATAATCAGAAAAATGCAGAATGTCTGATTTGATAATTGGCCAGGCCAATAATTGGTTGACCCCTAGTATAAAGTATAATAAAAATAAATATCTGTTTGATTTACTTTTACTTGTACATTTAATATGAGATACTTTCAAGACATTTACTCAAGTAGGCTACTATTCGTGTGGGTGACTTTAACTTTTAATATTTTAGTACGATATCTTTACTTTTTTAGTTTGACTTTGGTCACTTTTTATAACACTGCATTTTCATATGGAGGTCTATAGGATATTGACTCTTTTTATATTACTATTTACCCTTTTACAGCCCCAAATGTTGTCAGGGACAATTGAGGTCAAATGGAGCAATAAACTGCAGTGTGTCAGGCTTTGGCTATACAGAAAATGCTCGCTGGAAGGATAAATTAATTGCAAATTTTGGCATTTTTCTGGGATTTGTAGACAATAAAAATATAGAATATCACAACAATGGATCTTCAAAATGTGCAACAAAAATTCATGGTGAGCATGTTTAAACATTTTCAGAACAAACTCTACGAATAAATTGGACCTGACAGATGATCCATTTAAGGTGAAATTATAATTAATCAAATGTACTTTTTCAATTCAACAACTAATAATAAAAAATAAAAAAAAGCATAACATTATTATGGGATGAATCACTTTAAATCTCAATGGAAGTATCAATAATGTATGAAAAAGTTTTTAAAAAAAATCCGTTATCATGAGGTTTCTCGTCATGTTGGGAAACAAATAAAGGCAGCTGCATATTCATCTACAAACTGTGACATGGCCTCAGAATCAAGCGTAAACACACAAACTAGTACACAGAAATATTTCAGCAGATCAATACACGCCAGAAACCATTACAGTCCACTGCACATGCCATGTTACCTTGTAAAGAGCGAAGGTCCTGACAGAGTAGGTGGCCAGCTCCACTGTATCCAGCAGAGTGACCTGGATGAGACCGTAGGTCTCTGTGCCCCGTGTTGGCCAGTACTGATCGCACTTCACCTACAAGGGAGGAGGGAAGAAGCTGTGAGAGATGCATAGTGGTTTGTATATGTCTGTACACATTTTTGTGAAAGAAGAGAGAGATAGAGAGAGAGAGAGAGAGAGCTGACTTCGGTGCACGTGTACAGAGGCAAAAAATAAAAGTACGGGAGTGTTGAAGCAGATCAGTGAGAGTTTGCAGAGTTAAGAGTTTGGAAAAATGTGCATATAGCAACAACCCAGCATGTGAAAGAGGTTTAGTGAGTGTGTGGGCTGAAGAGTGACAGAAAGACAGACAGGGGGAGAGAAAGTTCTGCTTTCTGGAGTGTTATCCTGTATAAGTCGTTTCAAATACGAGAAAACTGTGTGCCATGAGATTATAATAGATGAGCTCTTCAAGATCCAAGGGATACCTACAGGTTCGCGCTCACATATTTGACATTACACGATATCCCAAACCTCACAAATCCTTAGAAAACTACAGCCTGCACACTAAGTCAATTCCCCTGAAGAAGGTAGTCATATTTGTAGTTCTTCAGCTCAGCCTCAAAGAGGACAGAGGGGGGAAAAAAATGCCAGAGGAGGCAGAATCAGGCCAAACCAAACGTTATGTGCTGATCCCACCAGTCCTCACATCAAAGACAGCAGGGAACTCAGCTCAGCTCGCTCTGCATTCCACTGCTCCAGACTGGGGATTATGTGTTTTTGGCCTGGGACGTTCAGGCTGTAATTACAGCTTTTCTACTGTTGTTTTCCCACCAGACCTTGAGACACTGTGGGGACAGGAATGGTCGTCCACGTAGGGGGGCCAGACAGCAGCCAAAGGCTAAACAGAAACGCAGTAAATGCCTGGTGTGAAGACTGTATTATCCAATGATATATAGGCTAACAGCATAACTGCGCACTGCTCTTGTGTGGTTTGGTTGGTGCAAAAAGGAAGGATACTGGCAAGATTCCCACAGTGGGGCCATCTGTGATCATCTGTGTTGTTAATGCTTAAACACATAATGGCGTAATGTTGAGAGGTGTTAAATGAGATTAAATCATTTTTCTCCAACAAGCAGCTCACTACTACCTCAAACAGTAGATACGGAAGTAGTGGGCTGAGCATAAACAGTTAAGTATATCCAAACTGCTGCATATTGAATTTACAGGATTTAAAGCCAGTCATTCACAAGTAGAAGAGTAGCAGCCCCCTTACAATTCCTTCATTCTGTAGTACTTGTATTTTTACACAACTCCATTGTGTAAAAAATTATGTTTTTCTTTAATGGCTACATCCTCCACTGCATGGCCACTAGAAAAACAATTGAGGGTGTGATCATGCAAACTGTAGATACTAATGTGCACTGTTTCTGAACCGCAGTGTTTATAATAAAACCCATTTCAGAGCAAGTTGACTACGAGTGCTGAAAACAACTCTCAGCATTCTCACTCAATGCACTGGCTATTATACAGAAAATGGGGAGGAAACAGCAGAAAAAAGGGGCACTGAATAGGGAAAAAAAGGTAAGGAGAAAACCATGTGAGGTGAGGTTGCATTTTAAAAGGGATTAGCAAAGGAGAGAAAGAGAGGTCTTGCCTTAGAGAAGAAATAAGAGGGCATCTGAGGGTCAAACAGACACAACAGAGACAGTTGGAAAAAAGTTGGAAAGGAAACAGAGTTTTAACACAAGACACAGGTTAATAGGAAAAGAAGCACTGTTGAGAGGAAAGGATAATTTTCTGAACAGGGCTCTGGACATAACAGGTTAGCACATAATCACGATTCACACCTGAAGCCATACTTGTTCATTTTTTACTAACATTACATTCTCATTACATTGAATTTTTACTCAAGCGCAGATTCTGTTAACAACAGCAAAATGCCTTAAAGCTAAATGATTTTCTTATTCATTGCCTACCCCCACTTTAGCTGTACTTGTGATTCCCCCAGGTCTGCTTTATTATATTCTACTGTATTCTATTTTATTATGACCAGCTACATACCCACTCTAACTCCTCACTTAACCACAGCACTTTTAGCTTGGTCACCATAATGATGCCGGCTGCTTTTTTAGTTTATTCTAAAATAAACTATTTTTGTAATACATGACGTGTCCTGGCTCTCCTGTCCTCTCCTTGCCTGCTCTTTTCTGCTGAATTCATCTGGACTCTACTGTACTTCCATATCCTAAATAATGTACCTCCTCACTGCTGTCACACCAACCATATCCAATTCTATTCTATTCCTTTTCAGCTCTAACCTAACTGTAATACCTCTTACTTTACTGTAATTTAACCTTAAAATCCTGAAAAATCTCCACATCGTGTTCTGCTAGAACCCATTATCTTACCCTGCCATACCCATGTCTTCCTTATTCTAACATATTCTTCTTCACTTACCTTCCTGCTTTATAGTCGGTCTAATCATATACCAAATCCAGTCCTACTCTACACTTTATGTGCTGGCGGTGAAACATCCAATTGCACTTTACACTACATGTGATTCCTTCAAAAACATCTGAAAGGCAGGCCGGCTTTGGTAAACCAAGGAAATAATGTACTGCCACAGCATGTGGGTTACTTACAGTAAGTGAGCTTGCTTGCTAATGTACAGTGGCACAGACACACACACACACACAAAAATAAAGGACTTGCTTGACTTGTGAAATATTTTTTGCTCACAATGAAATCTGTAAAAATATGTTTTTGTTTAACTTTTTTAAAAAGGGTATGATCAAATAGATTAAATTGTTTGTTTTTACATTACTTGACCTTACTTACATGTACTGTATACCTTGCCCTATTCTACACTTACACTGCCTTATGCCACTAATGTCTTCCCTACCATATAATATCCGATCCTACAGATTTCTTCGCTGATCTACTACTGTATAGACATTCCCCTACTGTACTCTGCTAGCCTCACTATCTTATTTAGCTGTCTTATCCCAGCATTTTGCGAAAAAATAAAAATAAATTTCATATAGTATCATGACATCATAATATTTGCCATATAATTTTTTCTCATATGGCTGATTCAATTCAACATCCTCCTCTTCCCTTCTCTACCCTTGGCTATCAGTATTGTGTTGGCTTAGCATCGAGCTATCCTGTCCTTGCTGTCCCATACTCCCATGTTATCTCCTCGCCTTGATCTTACCCTTGACTTCTCTTCCAGCTTGGTCATCATGATAATGTTGGCTGTGTGCTGCTCCCAGACCATCCTCCAGAAATCCCCGAAAGTCTCAGGGAGGGATCCCTGAGTGGCGATGTAGGCATTCTGACGGCGGTAGCCATCAACATAGTTAGCGTTGATATAGTCACTACCTGGGACACCTGCATGATAAGGGAGACATGGAAATTACAAAGGTTGTAGGAAGAAAATGGGAAAGGATTTGTGCAAGACGAGGAAGTGAATGAATTGCGATGGGTTGAGGTGGGAGAGACAGGGGAGAATAAACAGAGGGGAACAGGTGGGTGACATAGATGCCACTGATGCTGAAATAATCTGCGCTCATGTCTGTCCACTAGCATGGAACGGCTCTGATCACAGGGAAACATTTACAGTCCATGTACTTTTCTTCGCAGATGAACCTGATTCTTATTTTGATTCACAGTGAAATAATCTATATGGATTATTTAAAGTCTACTGAAAGCATGAAAGCAGGTTTATATCCCAGTAATAAAGGGTGCGGATCATCTGAGGTCATGGCAGGGAGATTAATGTTTTCATAGGGCAAAGCGGCCTTTGGTGTTGGATTGTTTAGCCATCTTGTTTTATAATACATGCTAAGACGATCATGGGTCTAATCTGAGTATACTCTGGATGTGTCGCTATGAATGGCAATATGACTGTAAGGCCGTCTCTGTGTAAGACTCAGCTGCTTGTCCTGGAAGGGATTGTGTGTGTGTTTGTGTATGTGTGTGTGTGTGTGATGTGATAGACCGTCTCTGTGTGTTTGATTTGGGATCAGTCCTGCTCATCTGGGGCCTAATACCATAATCCCAAAAATCACTGAGTCATAGCTCAAACATGCACAGATACACTGAAACACTAAAGCACACACTCAGACATACACACAGATGTGTAAGCATCCATTGAGCCGTGACCCGATTCTGACAAAAGGGGACACAAAACTCCTTTTGAGACGTCTGATAGCAGTTTACATTTAAACGGACAGAAGACAATGAGCAAACAGTAGATTCCTGACAGGAAGAAACTCCTGCAGCTGATTCTCTTTTTGCATCTTATTTTATGAACATGACTCCCACACACCCATAAAAGCCCAAGCCACCATCACACACACACACACACACACACACACACACACACACACACACACACACACACACACACACACACACACA
>JBBPCS010000420.1:0-11057 GCA_037974645.1 Hollardia meadi | reverse complement strand
CACTGCTGCTATAATTACTATTATTACATAGTTATTACTATTATCATTATTATTATTAATAATAATATGATTAATATATCTTACTATATTTAAAGATGATGGCTCCTACAGCAACTATTTTTAACGTCTCTATAGCTTTTGCTGTTGCAGTTGCTTTGCATCTGTGTTTGTGCCTGTCTTTGTGCCGGACAATGACCTGAAGCTCACTAGTAGTTAAACCCAAGACACTTGTGGTGGACTACAATGCTTCAAATATGGATGTTGCTGCAAAGATACAAATTCTGACACATGGATGCCTCACACATATTTTCAACCCGGCAGCACAGAAGATCAATCCAATCAGCAAGATGGGCACCAAAGATTAGTGTCACCAATTCAGTATCTGACCAAATGTGAAATATGGTCATAAGCTCCCCTTCTGTTCCTGTGTTACCGTCGTGAATAATGGCCAGAAAAGTGTTTTTGCAGAACATTATGAAGTCATAGTAAAGTTCATCCTTGACCTATTGGATATGTCATTACTTCATCATTTTATCATTTTAAGACTTTTGTGTGAAATGTTATCATAATTAGTGTATGAACTGTTGGGTTATGACTAAATAGATCACAGTGACCTTCACCTTTGACTACCAAAATCTTATCAGTTTATCCTCGAGTCTGAGTGGACATTTGTGCCATGTTTGAAGAAATTCCCTCAATGTGTTCCTGAGATATCGCACTCCCCAGAATGGGCCGGACAACCCGAAAACATAATGCCTCTGGCCATGGCTACAGCTATTGCCGGCGTGGAGGAATAAAAAAGCTATTATGTTGCCATGTGGGGATCAAGCACATTAACAAACACATTCAGCAGACTCTGACATGCTCAGCAATGGGTTGATCAATTATTCTAAAGTGTACACCCTCTCCAACAGTACCTGCTCTTTGCACTGCACCAGGGCTCTCTGGATTTCATTCGGATTGAGGGCGTGAGCGTGAGGCAGGCAGCTCAGGGCCAGCTCTGCAGCCGCTCTAACCATGTTGGGGTCCCTGGCTCGTGATGCTCGGTCAGCCAATGATGCCACCTCTGGAGGGGTGAGATGACCATCCCAACACTCCACCAAAATGTTGAGGGCAGCGCTGCCGATCTCCATGGCCTGGCCTGAGAGCAGAAGAGAGGATACAGTATGTGAGCAGGAAGGTAAGTGGGTGAATGGGTGGAGACAGGAAAGCAAAGAAGGAAAACACTGGATGTGAAAATCTGGATCTTCACGTTTCTGTCTAACCCTTTTTCTGTCTCACACAAACTATCCCTCACCAGTGATCCAGGACACATGGGAGGAGTAGGTCCTGGACAGCCAGTTGGGTGAGACAAAGTTGTGGAGTCCAAGAGCATATAGGCCAATCTCAAAGGCACACAGGTGCAAGTTTCTGTGGGGCCCCTGGTGGCCCCCGCTGGCTGAGGGCTGGGTGAAAATGGATGTGGACGAGTTTCCTCCGGCTTTGATCAACACCGTCTTGGCCAGCTCAAAGTAAAAATGGGCTGCTGCCTCTGATGGCTGGTTGGGCACGTGGGGCGCATGGCACTCTGGACGTCGCCCTTTGTACCTGAACACAGGAAAATGTCCAACATGTTACTTTAAATTCATCTTAGTTTGAACAAAGACAGAAATAAAGCTAATGTAAATCAGGTTGGTTTTCAAGAAAACCTGCTTGACAAAGCAGGCTGTTTGGTCCTACTCAGGCTACTTTATCAACTTAGCTTTTCCTCCGCTCTGACCTACATTTCTATTGTTAAACTGTAACTGAAGCCTCATGCTAATTGTAGGCCCCTTATGTTATCTGTTTGTTTTGATTGGTAAAAAGTGGCATTTTCATTATGTATCATTCAGTATCATTATGAAGTAAATGCTGATTGCACAATGTAATAGCTATAGAATAATGATACTATCTGCATTTAGATTGGTTCCCTATAAACCTTGCTTTCACTATGTAATTCTGTCTGCCACCGGGCATGGAATCCATTGGGAAAATGAAGGCTGACTGGCGATGCAGTAAGGCTGGCGGCCTGGCACAATTTCTATCTGCTTTCTGTCTCCATTATAGACTCAATGAATGAATAAACTCACACTTTTGTCCTTTGTTGTTGGTAGTTGCTACTCTGAGGAAAACGGAAAGAAAACAGAAATACCACTTGGAAACGTTTGGGGGGAGGAAATTATTAAAATTTTCATGATGTCCCCAGTGTTTCATGACAGGGAAGGATATCGTTGTAACCATTTTTCCCCCTCCAAATACCCTTTAATTTTGAATTTGTTTTCTAGACACGAAGAGTGCAAGTGACCCTTGATTGTTATTGAATCACAACAGTGCAGTTGGGCTCTGAATATTTTGGGAATCCGTTTGGGCCCTCTGCAATCTACACAGTGGTCAAACTGAATAGGTTTAAACTGAACCAGTCCATAGTATGTTCAGTTGATATTCTGTAATCAAATTTCACCAAAATCTGATAAGTTCATCCCTGAGTCTAAGTAGACGTTTATGTCAAATTTGAAGAAATTCACTCAAGGCGTTACTGAGATATTGCAAATGGGACGGACAGATGGACGGACAACCTAAATATAATGTGTCCAGGCAAGGCACAGAGACATAAAAACCTCTGGTTAACCCTTTGTAAAAAGCATAAACCCATCTTTAGCCTCCTTTATAAAATGCTGGTGGCTTGCTGGTGACCACAGGTTGCTAGGAGTTCACTGCCTGCAAGTCAGCAGCTTCCAAATGATGGAATGAGGAATCAGTTACAATTACACTTGTTAACAGGCAGCTTTTGTTTTGATTTCATATTTTTTAATCCAACCTATTACGAACCCAGCTACTGTGCTTGAACTTGTCTTGGTGACCTGATAAAGAGGAGGTCTGAGTTCACCTGCTGGTGTCAGTGCTCTTGGCCCTGGCTCCACCCCCTGCCCTGCGAGAGCCGCTGGAGGAGGAGGAGCCCAGCGAATCAGACGATGAACTGCTGATGCTGTCACTGTCCTGGCCCCGCCCCCAAGATGTCGCTGCCCAGTTGCCTCGGAGTGGCCGCCGACTGAGAGTGGGGGAACTGTCTGAGGTCGTCTCCGGAGCACTGCTGTCAATACTGGCCATGCCTGTTCAAGCCACGTGCACAATACAGACACATCACTATTATGTGTGTTGATTCATTTTTGATGTAAAGCTGTTTTAGGTACATGTTGGATGCAAACTGTATGTACCCAATCAGAAGTACCATATATATGGCCCAGGCTAAAAATGACTACTGCCTGTCTAAAAATGTGGATATAATTTACATTGATTTTCTTTAAAAAAAAAAGAAAAAAAAAGGAGTTAGTACAGACCATATAAAAGAAGTATACGTAACCACCATACATCACCCATTGGTTTGTGGACTACCATACCAATTTAAAGTCTCGAAGTCCTTTGACAGTCGCTACCTCGGTTTGAGGAGCCAGAAGTGATCATATTTGTACCAGAGGCTGAAGCTAGGGAGGGGTGATGTTCCCAGCCTACAGGGGGCCAGGTACTGTTAGCATAGCAAACACAAGTTATCAACTAATTCAAGCTTGGCTAGCAAGGTGCATCTGTAATTCACTTGAACTGTGATATTAACTGGGATGCTGATTTTGGCCAGTGAAAAATAGGCTTAAAGCAAAATGTACTTACATGAAAAAAATGAACCGACTGCTGAGTGTCTTTTAGTATCACTGAACACTGACATTTTTCACTGAGACCAAAATATTACAATTAGATTTAATGAACTGAAAACACACGAAAACATGGACAACATCCAAAAACAAGTTCTAGGCTATTTAAATGAGTGCAGTCCATGGTTAGGCATTGCTGTGCCTCTATCCTGATTAACAGGTCTGTAGGAGCCATGAACGAATTTTGGGAAGAATATATTTTTTGTAGTGACATGAGGGTGTGATTGTTTATGTTTTTGGTATTATTTGTATATTATTTCTTAGTGTTTATGATATAGTTTATTATATGGTCATGTTGATTAGGGAGGTAGTGGGTCACATGAATATGGGCGGGGACGTTTAGTTAATATGAGCACCTGTTCACTTGTTGTAATTAGTCGGAGAGAGGGTGAGTGGGGTCGCTGTATTTTTTGTTGACCACTCTTTTCTTCTGATCACTGTGTTTGCTTCGATTATTAGTTTGTGCACATAATAATAAGATGATCATTTCTTTTCATCAATAAAAAGTTAAAACAGTGATGTCTTGAGTCAGTGTGTCAGACAAGGTACCCAGGCCCGACTTCAGCCTCTCAGCAACTTTTATTGTTTACTGAAGTCGCAACAAAGCAATACTCTAATTGGGACCATAATTTAGAAAATAAACATCAATGCAGGTTTAAGACACATTTGTATTGGCTTCACTTTTCAGAATCGGAGGTCACATCCACTTCTTTTATACAGTCTATAGGAGGCAGTGACAGTGTTAAGTTTGTTTTCTGTGTAAAAAATACAGACATTTGTGCTAAAGTGATTACCAGTGTGTTTCTTCTTCTGCCGGACAGGTGAGCCCCAGCATCGTTGGCCATATCCACAGCGCGCCCCCAGTGCCAGTCGACTGGGCACGGTGGCCTCCAGCTTAAATGGAGCCGTTTCATTCTGCTGGTCACTTGATGAAGGAGGTCCATCTGCAACTGCAAGGAAGAGAGTGATAACATAATGCATCATAATGTATGGTAGTGCTCGATATCTAGGTTTCAGAAATCACCAGCAATCTTGGCCATGAAGTCATACAAGCAAATTAGAAGAGAAAAGATCATATCAGCCCTGATCTGGCCTCCTTACCTGTCCATTTTCCATTTGATTTTAAGATTTTGATGATTAGAACTTTTATAAAGCACTGGGCTGGCTACTAGTCACATTGTTACTGCGGCTCCCCAACAAGCCAGAGTACAGCCTCAGATCGTTAGGCAGGGCTCTGACTGCTCCTAAATCCAAGACTAAAGGTGACCAGACATCTGCAGTGCTGACAGCTCAGGTGGAACTGCCTGAGGATCTGATGCCATCTTTCTTGGCTTTCTTCAGCCTTTAAACTCTTAACAGGCTTAACATTTAAGCTGGTTACCTCTGTTATGTTTCCACTTTTAATATTTTAAAGTTTCATGCGTTTTGTTTTCATTCCTTTTATCTTATTTTATTGTTGCATATTTTATTACACTTAATTATTTCTTGCATGGATTTATGTTTAACCCTGATTCCAAAGGTTGGGACACTGTGTATAACATAAATCAAACAGAATGTGATAATTTGCTAATCCTTTTGGACACATATTAAATGGTTCATTGGCAACAGGTGATAGTACCATGATTAGGTATGAAAGGGGCATCCACGTTCATTAGTGGCTCATTTGTTCATAAGCAAGGATGGGCTGCGGTTCACCACTTTGTGAAAAGGTGTCCAACAGTTTAAGAACATTTTGTCAGCACACAATTGTAAGGAATTTTCAATTTCACTTCAATTGGTATTTTGATTACTATAACATCTGTTTTGCGCAACCAAACATGTAAAAGGATTGTTGTGTCGTAGATATATGCAGAAAATAAATACAACATGGGAAGGAAACGTGATTGTATTGCACTTTGTTTGTTAGGCATTCATTTTCATGTGATATAAAATAAGTACGATAAGTCAGTAACATATTCTCAGTCTAGATAAATAAACACAAACTTCAAGGTATGCTTACTTTTCATTGGAATTTTTACAGCTGGGAGAAATATCATTCAGCAAAATATATTACAGTATTATGAAACTGAACATTGAAACTGAGTACAACATTGAAAAAATTTCAATTATAAAGTTCCTCTGACTAAATATTGACTAAAACAAAACGATTCCAATGTGACTTTAAACAAAATACAATTTTCACTAAGCAACAAGGACTAAAACAAAAATATAAATCCTTGTCAAAAAGAAGTTAATTACAGAAAGTTTACCAGTTTGAACATTAAATATTTTGTCTTTGTACTGTATTCAACTGCATATAGGTCAAAAAGGATTTGCATATCATTGCATTTTAAGCCCTAACCCGTTTTAGACTGTGTTCAAATGTTTCTAGAATCGGGGTTGTAATGAAGTTGCTGTATAAATTAGGTTATCAACCTGTATGCTTTCAACCAAAGACTAAACATGTTATGTATGACTGTATAGAGAAAACATCAAAAGTCTAATAACTCTTCTTAAAATGTGAAGCTGCTGTGAATGCTCTATAATAAATGAGGGGGTGGGGGGTTCTCACCATGCTCCCTGGTCTCAGCACTACTTTCCCCTGCTGAACTGTTCTGCACTGGGTTTAGCTCAGCCTGATGAGCCACCTCTTCACCAGCCAGTGCTACAGCAGAGGAAGAGCTAGAAGAAGAGGCTGCCACAGCGGTTGAAGACGAAGATGAGGGTGCATGTTTGGAGACACTCCCTATGGCCCCACTCACTCCACTGTGGCTGGCAGCAGCATGTTTGGATGGGCTGCGCTGGCTGCCAGCTGCTGGCTTGCTGGAGTAGAAGGAGCTCAGAGTCTGGGGCTTGTGGGTCTGACTCTCCCTGTCCAACAATTTATCCAGTATCTGAGGAGTGGGAGAGAGAGATGGACAGGAAAGAGAGAACACAGGGCGTGAGAGAGAGGAAAGGGAGATGGGATTAACTAGATTTAGATTTGTTGTAATCTTTGGAAAAAGATCTGTGATATGACTGGGAGATTGCCTGTTTATAAGGAAAGTTTTACATTTTGTGTTTAGAGCATCTTAATTTAACACCTGAATTGTTGAACAACTTTAGGTTTGGTTTGTTTAGGTAAGCAAACACCATGACTCCTCCACCAGTTAAATGAGGAACAAAAATCCTGAATCGGACAGTCCGATTAATCAGTCGACTTCTTGTCTATCCATGTATAAATACTGAAGTATACAGAATAGTTTAGAAATAGTGTCAAGCATAAATACTAAAACTAAACAATGCACCATTCTCTAGGCACAGCTTTGGTCTCATCCCATTTCTAAAGCCATTGGGCTACAGCAGGAAAGAAAACTAAAAAGTCAGACCTGAAATTTGTGCCATTGTCTCATCAAAAGGTCACAGTGATTACAGTAGTGATGGCTACCTTTTTGAGCTTGTTCTGGTCATCCTTATAGGTGATCATGAGAGCCAGAGCCAGGTCACCTTTCACCCGTCTAGTTCCTTCACACAGGAGAGGATGCTCTGCTTCACTGACCGTTGTCTTCATACCTGCAGACACACAGAGTGTGAAGACAAGAAGAAGTATAAACGAGAGATACTGAGAAACAGAAACGGTGACCGAATCTAATCCAGAGAGAAATGAAGGAATGGGAAAAGAATAAACTTACCGAGTGCAGCAACAGCAGCCTCGAAACCCAGCTCCTCATCACCAGGCATCTCATTGTTACGGTTGCGGCTTGGTGGACGGGAACCTGTTGGGGACACAACTGCACAAACAATATGGAAAAATAGTAGAAAGGATGTTTATTTCAAAGACTCCAATTTAAAATGTCTTAATTAAGGCTTTTAAAAAATTTGTACAAGTTCTTCAGCCATTCTGAGTTGCTACTTCAAATCAGGCAGGCAGTATACTTCATAGAGTATTTGGCCATGTATAAAGATGGATAACGTGTCTCCACTTCCTCCTGCTGTCCAAAACATTCCGGATATGAGCACTGCCGTCATATGCTGCTGACGTCATTAAGAGCCAGAGTCTGCACAGTTGTGATTGGTCGTTGGGGCCGCAGTATCGAGTTCCCACTGTCCAATCGCGAACAGTGCTCAGCTGTCAATCATGACCTTTCAGCCCCTTTTTATAGCATTAAAAACTTATTAAAACCAAAGTTATCATGAAAATGAGCACTTGAACATACATCAGCATGATAAGAACTACCTTAAATGACAGAAACCATCTTTAACCAACAATGTTTTGGCTTTAGGGTGATTAATTCTTATATAATTGTACCAAAACATAAATAATGTTTTCATACATCATTTGCAG
This sequence comes from Hollardia meadi, assembly GCA_037974645.1. Lineage (NCBI taxonomy): Eukaryota > Metazoa > Chordata > Actinopteri > Tetraodontiformes > Triacanthodidae > Hollardia > Hollardia meadi. The sequence goes on along the minus strand of JBBPCS010000420.1, from coordinate 3,032 downwards.
TGGGTTATAAAACTTGTTTAGAATGTCTGGTGGCCTACTGGTTAAGACACATATCACATAACTGCAACGTCACTGGTTTGATTTGGGCTGAGGACCTTTGTAGCATGTCAGACCCTGCCCCTACATTTCCTGTCTGTATCTCAACTGTCAAATAAAGGCAAACATGCCATGTCTGTTTCTGTTGGATCGCTGCAGCTAATATAATTAATATTTCCCTCATTAATGATGTATTAATTCACCCATCTGCTATTAATCAGAATGATAATTTTTATGACCCAATCTACAGACTGCAATCCGCTCCATAACACACACAGCGACGCACAGCAGCCTCCTCCTCCTCAGTTAAAGATGCATTTGTTCATATGCAGTCAAATGGAGTTGTTGATGGGACAGAGGATTGGGAGAAGCTGAGGGTCCACCGACCAAAGACCACATACCTGTCACTCAGCAAGACGAGTGCCACTGTTTAAATAACAATGCGCCCGGAGCGGACGCACCTGGCTTTTAAAGGGAATGAGAAACGACACTCTGATTGGTTTGGTTTATGTTACGCCCCCAAACACACCTATAAATAATTGAGGGACTAAATACAACCTCTTTGCACCTTGCGCTCTACTTTGCGCCCAGATTATGCACTGTTTAACTAGCAAAATGGAGATGGACACACTCTAAATGCAGTTGCACCATAGACTTCAGACTGTACTTTAGATGGTTTAAATAGGCCCTGCAAGTATCTTTTTTCATTGAACTGGTTAAAGGTACAGTCTTCACTGCAAAAACTACATATCCAACAAAGTTCAACATTTTAAATCTTGTACTTGAGATGTCCAACAATCAAACAATAATTGGTGCTTACCTGGGGTACACAGTACATCAAAGATAAAGCTAGCCAACATGAGAGGCAGCACTGGTCTATAATCACAGAAGTTTCCATCTCTGAGCTGCTCGGCTCTCTCTCTGATGGCCGACATCTCCACCAGGCCCAGAGGAATCTTCTTCAAGAGAGCCACCACCTCTGACTCCTGGTAGGCCAGCTTCACCTGTTCAACCCAAACACACTCCGTCAGTATGTGTGCCACACATTCATGTCTCCACATTCTACAGCGTGTGGTGTACACTCATAGTTTGTATATGCTATACACATTAGAAATAGATGGGGGTTTACACTAAAATAATCCGATCCCAAAATAACAACTGTATATTCATCTACACTTCTAGCATTTGGCAGTCACTTTCATTTAAAGTGACTATCACAGATGCTCAGTCTTCACTGAAACAACACTATTAGGGCCCTGACACATCTGATACACGGCTGACCGTTGGCCCGTGCTGGATATTTTCAGAACAACATGACCATCTGAAACTGGATATTATGAAACCGTCTTCAGTGGTGAGTGGGAGCAGTGTGAAAAAACTGTTAACGCTCATAACAATGGAGTCCTAGGTCTTCCAGCTTTCCTTTTTGCCTACCGAATACAGACTACCTGCTGGTGTGGAGAGCTATTTCCTCTTCTGCAAGAGCAGAATGTATGTGCTACTTGGCCATCGGGAGCAGTTTTTGTAGTGTATTGTAGTGCAATTTTTGGCCCTGACACCAGAAGTTGGTCTTCATTGCCGCTAGTTCTTTGATGACAGTTTTGTGTGACTCAGGCTTTATGTCAAGTAATCAAAGCACAGTCCTGCAGCAAGTGTCTTTTGTGGATAACCTGCTTGTAATGGATAAAAAGTAGTTCTTCGTTTGTGGGTAGGGAAAAATGAATTTGATATGGGCAGACCACAGGTGAAATAAAGGAAGAGATAAAATCTTCTGGAACAGCTCACCGACATGTATAAAAGTATTTCCAATTAGTTAGTTATTTAGTATTTAATTACGATTAAAAGGCTTTGAAAAAGGGTGTAAATAACGTCAATCAATTTGGAATCTCAGGGCTTCTGGAGATTTGGATAATGCTATAAAAGCTCCAGAAATGTTTTGTGGACTACAGAGTTTATCTGACTCCATCGCTTTGTGAGTAAACAATGGCTGAATTTTCATTTTTTGGTTAACTGTTCCTTTAAAACCACTGTGTTTTAACAGATACAATAAATGTGACTCTACAGCCATTCAAAGCAATTAACCTTTAGGATTTTTCAAGTAACTGTGAATACAGAGTGTCTGTGTGTGAGTTTATGTGAGAGTGAGAGACCTCCAGAGCTTTGGTAGATGCCGGTGGTCTCTGAAGTTCCAGGGAGAACATGCCAGTGCTGAAGGCCAGGTTGTGTAGCTCGAGTCGCTCACTGAGTACAGTGAGGAGGAAGGCAGCTTTTGACAGCGTGTTAGTCGCTACCTGTGTCTGCCGGCTGGTTGACACCTTGCTCTTCTTACCCTAAATCCAACAACCAGACAAAAAAGAATGATGTCAGAACATGAAATAAAACTTTATTTGTGACAAGCAGAGTCATACTTTGAATTTCTTTATTGTTGTGAATAGTTTATATTTGTTGTTCATTTACAAACACGTACGTGGGTATTTTAGAAAATGTAGCCTTTTCTATGTGTTTTGGCCTTTTGTCCACACGCAAACTGCATTTTAGGTCACTGAAAACGGAGCTTTTGCAAAACTCCTTCCAGGGTGAAGATTTTCAGAAACTCTGTTTTCAGTGTGTTCAGTGAAGTAGATGGGAAAAACTGAGTTTTTGTCTTGCAACGTCAGAGTGTGCGCCTTTATCTCCTTTGTTTCACATTAGACTGTGCACCGTGTCCATGTTGTTTACATGAGTGAACGGTGATTTTCTGCAATGGCGGAGGTAGCCAAAATACTGTTGCTTTCAATGTTGCTATCCGGACTTTTTACATGTTTACACACACAGTTACTCTCCCTCTATGTAGAGGAACAGAGGCGTCAGAGTGCGCTTCGGTATAGAGAGGATACTATGCCAGCCTGAAATCCAAACGTGACTTTGGATGAGGGGGAAAAACAATACACACTGCGTATTGTTTTACAGTGTGCAGCATGCAGAAATCGTGCCAAGAGGAAATTCAATACATTGCT
>JBBPCS010000419.1:127695-177372 GCA_037974645.1 Hollardia meadi | reverse complement strand
GTTCTTATCACACTGATGTATGTTCAAATGTTCATTTTTCTGATCAGTTTGGTTTTAATTAGTTATTTGATGCTATAAAAAGGGGATGAAACCTAATGATTGACAGCTGCGTGCTGCTCATGATAGAGTCAGACAGGTGTATGGGCGGGAACTCGATACCGCAGCTCCACCGCCCGATCACTACTGCGCAGACTCTGGCTCCAAGTGACGTCACCAGCGCGAGATGGCAGCACTCGTGATATTTTGGTTTAATTTTTGTACAATGGGAGGAAGTGGAGACGCGTCTTCCATCTTTATTTATGTCAGTGATACTTGTCATCTCATGAGTGGAAGTATAAAGTTGCAGAAAATGGAAATGCTTAAGTAAAGTACAAGTACCTCAAAATTGTACCCAAGTACGGTACTTGAGTAAACGTCCTCATTTACATTCCAACACTGTTAAAAAAAACAAAACAAAGTATCTTAAAAACATCATGAAAGTCAAAATCTGTCAGTACACGCTTTGCACCATTTCTTGTTGGCACAAATGGTGCAATAACAGCATACATAATAATACATTACAGTGTGCACTTAGTATGTAGTGTGCCTTTACGACACAGAGGCTGTGTTTAAGCCAGCCTGAAAGCCTTTGAAGAGGGCATTTCTTCCCTCATAGCCATTTCATAAAAATCAAAAACAGACAAATCTTTGAACTAAAAAAAAGACCCACAGGCATGAGTGTTAACCCTTCTGAGTAATGTCCTTGGTGTTTTTGTACAGGACTTTGGTCTGGACGTGGAGACTTTTCAGCAGATGGTGGGAGACTGTCCTCCTGACTTCCTGGAACTGGCTATTTCCTGCTGTAATGTAAGAAACTTGCATATAATTTTACTGAATTGTTCTATTTTATTAAAATAATACATAATCGTGCACAGCAACTTCAAAACAAATCTTCTCAATGAACAGGAATTATCCAAGTGCCTTTTACATGAAGCAACAAATTGGTCAAGAACAAAGTTTCAGTTTAAAAGAGTATAGCTGCATACAAACTAAACATTCAGAACAAACTGTCAACATTAAATCACAAGGCACAAACTTAAATCTCAATTCAAGAATCCTATTTACACATAAACACAGAATTGAACTGAATAAATTGGCCCCGATACCCGATCCAGATATTTGAGTTGACATCGGACCGATATCAGAATCGGTTCTGTGGATCCCTACTCACAGTGGTGGTAAAGTAATTGTGCATTACAGTAATACACGGCAGTTTTACATCCTCCAAATATATCATACAGTTGAATCGGCACCTCTCTAAAACGGGGTCAACATTGACACATTTATCAGTATCTGCAGCATTGGTTTGAAAAAGAAAAAGAAGTGCTTCCGTTGCGTCTTTTATACTATATCCCGAATATTTCTGGAGCATTGTATGTTTATCCTAACTTCTGTTTAAATGCCTGCAAGCTGTTATTGTATCAGATATTTGAAGCCAGAAATGTTAAAGATTGCATGTCAGAAAAGGGTGACGGGTAGATCAGGAAGTATCCATCCACTTTCTGACACCCCATGCCAGGTTTCTTCTTAATTTGAGGTCATGAATGTACTGAGTTATTGCATCTTTCTTTCACGCTCCTTGTCAGCCCGTTGTCCTTTTTTTCCCTGTTGGTTTTTCTCTCCTGCCAGATGAATGTAAAGGTCCGTCCATCCTTCTCCCAAATTGTCGTGGAGCTGGAGAGGAGGCAGGCTGAGAGGAAACAGAGAGACGAACCAACAGTCAAAGGTGAGACATCAAACGTAGGCACCAACTGGTAAACGTTACAAATTAATATTAAACACAGTTCACTCTTTCCTTCTTTTTTCTTTAAAGCTCTTTGTCCGGCGATTGATTCTCTACGAAGGCGTTCCCTCTGCCTCCCGTCAGATCCTCGCCTCTCCCGCAGTAAATCCGACATGCTCCATCCCTCAGACACGCTCCTCTGTGTTAACTTGGCAACTCCTGCCCGGGTCAACCCCTTCTCTCAGAGGGAGGACCTCAAGGGCGGCAAGATCAAGCTGTTCGACACTCCTAGCAAGTCGGTCATCTCCCTGACCTTCACCCTGCCCCCTCCACCAGACTGCGACGACCCCTCTGAGACAGACTACGGGGACCAACCCAGGAGGCACAGACGCAGCCACTCGCTGCCGTGTACGCCTCCTCCGCACCTCACATCAGCACCGAACACTGTCCTTACTGGTGAGGAGTCCCCGTATGAGGTAGACTCTGTAAACGGTGAAACAAACGGAATGGGTGAAAAAGAGAGACTGTTTGGGGAGGAGGCGGTGATTGGGCAGGAGGGTGATTCAGGTCTTCCTCTGTCCCTTGAACCCCTGTCGCTGGACCTGTCGGGTCATGAGAAGGAGGAGGAGGAGCCTATGGACTGCACCAGCTCCCCGGACACACAAGACAGCACTTCATCTCCTTGCTCCAAACTCTCAAGCCCTCCGTCTCACTTCTCAACTCCCCTCCAACCATCCACCCCTCCCATCCAAAATAGCTGGGAGTCAGCCATCTCCAACGGGCCTCCGTGCTTGCCTCCCCTCTCTTATTTGGACAACAACAACGCGGTTGTGTGTCGACCCTTGGGGTGGAGTGCCACCACTACCAGTGCTCCCAGCACAACCAACAACAATGGCTACCACTCTCCTCCCAGTGACCCTGCCGGTTCCTCCCCATTCGGCTCCGGCAGCGGACACTCTCTGGAACAGGAGGAGGTCATCTCATGTCCCGGCTGCTGCCTCGCTGGCCTTCGCTTCCCCTCACTTTGTCTCAGAGCTCAACCACGCAGAAACCCCTACAAGAACTTGAACGGAGATCATGCAGCCTCACGTGGGCTGCTTTGTCCGGGACCCAAGGGCCTTCCGCCCTCTCCTACGCCCACAACTACGACTACCAGCATAGAGCCGGGACTCTCCTTGCCGGGGGCTCAGACATAAACCCCGGTTTCTCAACACCAAATACACAGAGAAAAGTCGTGTGGAAGCTCCGTACCAAAAGCTCTTTGATGGAAATTAAGTAGGTCTTCTCAGAATTTGCACAGATTTAACTCAGCAATACCCTGCTTATTTTCCAGACAGACTTTTCGGTGCAGAGCAGGCTCTGAGTGTCCAGATTGGTTTACTAAAACACACTCCAGACTGAATTACTCCAAGTAGATGTGGGACAAGAAACTCTTGTCTTTGCTGGCGACTTGTTGCATGTCGCCCTCTGCTGGGCCGAGGGTGACACAACTTGATGTCAGCAGTGTTTTCATATCGGCAGCATCCAGAACTGTTCAGCATGTATACACTGCAGTTTGGGGCCCTGTTTGGTTGTATATTCGCAAATATTAAGATTCTTATGACTGATACTGATGATGATGATGCTGAGATGAGGAATGTTAAGCTTAGTATTATTACTGCTGCAATGATTTTTGATGTTTGGTGCTGTTTCTGAATGAACAGGCTGTTTTGCTTTGATGTCTTTAACTATCAAGAGGTGTATGGTCCACTGCAGGGCTGTGTGTGTGTGTGTGTGTGTGTGTCTGTGTGTGTGTGACATGGGCGGGCGTGCGTGTGTGTTTGAGTGTAGGCTGTACACTGTTTTTTGTTGCTGTATGATCTCTAGTGGCCCTTCTGGCTGCCTGGTTTAAGCACTTCAACTGTATTACTGCTAAGGAAACTATTGATGTCATTATTACTTTTGGGAATGAATGGTCAAAGACCTGCTTAAGAGATGTACAGATTCTTATTATTTGAGAGATGGCATTGAATAAAAATATAGAATGCATTGATTGTTCTGATATGTTTCTTTTTTCTTTTTTTTTAGGCACGCTATCAGCATCGCATTGTTGATCCATTCCTCACTATGAGGCTGACATTTATGTTTTTTTGTTGTGAAATGTCTTGACAACTCTTTGGATGGATTCCTATGACATTTTGTTCTGACATCAGTGTTCCCTAATTCTAAAATGGCGCCATAATCACGTCAACTTTTAATTCATCCAATACTTTGTTTTATGACCAAAGTACCTGTAAAACCAATAAAATTCCCATCAGCCCCTCCTGCACTTCATGTGTAGTCTTAATTGGCAAATTTTAGCATGCTAACAAGCTAAACGAGGATGGTGAACATGGTAAACGTTGTACCTGATCGGCATTAAAAATGTTAGCATCGTCATTGTGATCATGCTAGCATGTTGACATTAGCTTTTAGCTCAGCATCTAATACAAGACATGTAAGCACTCTAAAACGCTAAACAAAAATGTTAACATGGTGCACTCGGCGTCAACATGTCAGTATCATTATTAGCTTGCGTTTAGCAGTAGCCTAGTTTGTACAATGAGACACTAGCATACTAACATGCTACACAAAGATGGTGAACATGGCAAACATTACTCAGCATTTCCTCTGTTCTGAGTTTGTCTGTTTTTCTGCTGTATGTCTCGTCAATATTTTCCACCTGATGAGCTCTTTAAAAACAATTTATCCCAATTTCACAATAGCAAAACTGACAAAAAGATCTGTCCAATTTTAATGACAAACTTCTTCCACAACTACAAACGTCACTATTTTATTCCACTAAACATAATGAAGTTGATGTAGTCCTCCATATTATCTGTGCCTATAAGGACAGTGTAACAAGGTTGATGTTCCTAACAGTTTCACATTTTCTGGTCAGAAGAGAAGAGGCCAATTTGGAACAGCAAAACATCCATTTAATATCTTTTTCTTTTCTTTTTTTTAAAGTTTATCTTCTGCCTCTCATTGTCTCAGTCTCATAAACTTCTCATCCTCCTCTAAGCAGATTATACAGCCCTTCCTCTCTCTTACAAAATCACTGGTCTTCAATTGAATCCTCATCTCTCCACCCCTCCCACGCTCACTCCAATCTATCATTGTCCCCTGCAGCTTATTCCATCTCCTCCTCAGGGTGTCTTTCCATGCTTGCATACTTGCTTCAAAGGGAGTCAGTCACCTCCAGTCCTCCTGTATAGCTAAGACCATCACTGTCTTGCTGAGTTGATCACCAAGTTGCCATGGAGACACCAGGTGTAACCACGGGTTGGTTGAGAGCACCAGTGGGGTTGTGTGTCATGGTCACCCTGCTCATCAAAGGTGAGTGCTGAAGTTCGTATCAGTGTTTTTTATCATACTTTCTGTAGCCGTTTCCTGTGTTTCAATAAGCCAGTCTGTCCTCAGTAGAGGCCCACGCTTAACAAAGTTGTGACAATCGGACTTAACCGGTCAATGAGCATCTGTGTGAGGTTTCTATTTTGGTGTACGGGTTTCGTGTGAACTTCCCAGGGTCGACTGCGATCGTCTGCCAGACGGCAGTGGAGTCACTGGATTTAGGTTGCCTCCTGCGGTGGGATTGTCCCCATGCCAGTCCTAATACCACTTACACTGTGCAGACAAAGACTCAGGGGTAAGTGTGTGTGTGTGTGTGTTGTACTGTTACCTCACACACTTTGTTTTTGCTGCAACAGCCATAATTATCTGCATACACAAGAATCCCTATTCTCTCACTCGCAGTTTTTACATTTAATTTTATTGCAAATTCCTGTATTTGTGGCAATTTTTTCCTGGTGTGTATATACATTTAATACCTTTTTTTATTTGCATCATTTTGTGTGTGTGCATTGATGCTCATAATTTATATAGTATTCTAGTTTTTTACAGTCTCTTATGATGTTTACATATTCTTGCACTACAATTCCTTTACGTGGGATCAGTAAGTTATTTCACCATCTATATTGTTACACTGAACCTTTTGAATTTGATTAGTAATGTGTGCACTCTTTCAGATCACATGCTGGTGAGAATATGATTACAAATGTATGATTAGATAAGTATTTATATTGCACTTTTCTAGCAACAAGCACAGTGTGCTTTCCATACAGGAAGCGAAATAAGAGTGCCATAACAAGACATAAGGTGCATAGTAAGAGCATTATTTAGACACACAGAAAACTACGGATAAAATCAATATTTAAGTCAAACTTTTTGTTTTGTATGCACATATATACAACAGCATCAAACTGACTCAACTTTATTTATATATTTCATACATATATGCAGGACTAAGTGCTTCATGTAGCAAAATTTAAACAAGACGGACAAGAAAAACAAACAATAGCCTAGATAAAAAAATATGTAGGACTAAACAGATGCGTCAAGAGATAAAATTAGTAAATAGGTGGTATGCTTGCACGTCTTCCCCTCTGTCCTCCATCTTTTCTGCCTCTCTCCAGTTGTCACCTGTTTTTGCTCATGCACATACCATAATAAAATGACTGTGTATTCTCGGTGCAGGGACCCCTGGCAGGACGTATCATGGTGCGTTTGGGTCTCGTCCCGCAGCTGTGACATCTCTCAGGCCTTTTCACACTTTGAGCTGTACAACATGATCCGTCTCGGCGTCCACCTCGGCCCCAGCTCCACCGTCTGGATCAATCCACGCAAGTTCGACTACAGTGACTTCAGTCAGTGACAGTCTGCGGTTTCTGTAATACAACAGTCTTAAATAAACAGAGATTAAGATTACAGAGAGCCTGCAGGATTTTTCTCTTTCTACTTCCAGGAAAATTGACACTAATAATCTTGGCTCTCTGTTGCTTATGGTTTAAAAAAATGCTTTAATGTGTAATATGTGAGAGGGGGTATCACCATGTAATTATATAATTAACAATCCCTCTGTCTCCCCTGCCCACCACAGCCTTCAGCCCTCCCTCTGTCTCAGTCTCTTTGAAAGACGACCAGCTGTTGGTGAAGGTGCAGTTCCCCTGTGCCGCCAACAGGAGGTGCTCTCTGGAGAGGTGCTGTCCAATCTCTGAACTGATTGACCCCTGGACCACAGTGACTGTGTACAACAAGCTCAACCACTCAGACTTCCAGGTCTCACATGCTTTTTGCCTGTTTTTATGGTTGCTTATAAAACAACCCTGCACAGGCAAAGGGAGTCCATGTTTAATTTTAAAGCCAGTTGTCGGGTAAATTCTAAACTTACTATAGAGGTATGTATGATGCCTGTGCGTATTGATTTATATTTAACATATTTCATTTAAGTTGATAAGATATGAAAATACCGAGTTTTGTTTGACGTGTGGGATAAATGTGTGCTTTCGTATGTTATATTTGTTTTGTCTTCCTGTCTTGCCTCTTTGTTTTGTTGTCGTGGAAGTGCATATTGTATATAATGAGAAATCTAAATACAATCTTATTAAAACAAATTTGCCATTTACATATTTCCATCCAGACATAAAACCGCTAATCCCCATCGTAAAATAATGTATATTTCTAAAGGCCTGCAGTGGGACTCCAAAAAGTTAAATTTAATATCTGAGAGTTAAAAAAAAAAAAAAATCTGAGCAATTCCAGAAGATGATTTGAAAACACGATGCTGCCATTAAAATCTACTTGTCATTTATTAAAATCTAAGGTTTTGTGTTTAGTATTCTAAATGCTAAAAGTGACTAATTGATCAAATATGTAACAGCAAGCAAAGGGCCCGCTATATTAGGTCAGTGTCAGTGAGTTGTTTCCACCTTTTGAGACTCTTATTTTGAAAATACCACTGGTTTTGTGTTCTTGCAGAGCCAGACAGTTTGGACCCAGGAAGTGATGACCTATGTGGACTTCTCCGGCTTGGCTCCTGGTCAGAACTACTGTGCCGTGGCCAACTTCTCCTTCCCAACCTTCTCCATCGCTGCGTCCTCGAAATCTGCCCCTCAGTGTGTTGAAACTGTCTCCAAATCAGGTGAGAGGAAAACCTCAAGATGCATCATTAACTTTTTAAGCTTGAGGCTGTTGAATCATGCCGTGACCTTTAGCGACGACCTGAAGTGCCCCTGAATTTGCTCATAATTTAACCTTAATAGGGTTATAAAGCAGCACAGAGGATGTTATAGGTTATCATGGCTCACTTGAATGAGGGATCCTATACGAAGGTCAAGGGTTGTACGTAAACAAGGTTGTTGTCTAGTGTGTTTCCCAACCTGAAGGTCAGGGTCCCTCCAGAGTGTCGGAGGATAGATCTAGCAGACGAAAGACTGCTACACAAATTTATATTATGTTTAAAATCTTGAAATAAAAATCTGTTTAAAATGTTAATTAAAAAACGAATGTGTTTAATAAAATAAAATTCAACACATACAAATAAACGTATGAACAAAAGAAAAGAACACACGAGGATACAACAATAAGATAAGAAAACTAAATATAACAAGTAAAAAATTATACCCTCATTTGACTTCAGCTCGACATCTTTTCAATATTTCCCTCAATCATTCATGTTTTTCAGCAGTGAGACAGTAATAAATCTGTTAATCTGTCCGTTTTGTTAATTTAGGCTACAGTATGTTTCTGCTGTAAAGATTTTAAGGGTGTGTAATCTTGGGCTTCGAGCTGACTTTACACGTACAACATCTAATAAAATATTCAAAACCTTTTTCCAGAATTCTTGAACAATCGGGCCGTCCCATATGCAATGACATAATGGTCTCTGACTTAAATACTGGTTACAGATTCTGAAATGTAAGATGGGGAAAATCGTCCTTTTGGTGCTCACCACAGCGCTGACATCTCAAAGTGTGACAGCGTTTGCAAGTTGCTTGATTTAAAGAGGTTATAAGGCAAAGGGGCTAGGAAACCACTGAGGTTATTGTCCAGTTCGGAGGTGAATTGTCTACCTCTTAGGAAGTACAGAACCTAATCCCCTCCACGCTGTCCGGTGAAATTCTGCAGTGTAGTTTGTGTGTTTGCTGGAGCTGTTTGTTGAACCTGTGTGTGTGTGTTTTCTCCTCAGGGATGCTGCCTGCGCTGTATCTGGGAATCGGGTTGACTTCTCTGCTCCTCGTTCCATTTGTCACCCTGTTTCTGCGAAGACCAAGCCTAGCCGCGCCAACCACTGAAAATCAACCCTCAATCAAGACTCCGGTACTTTTCTCTTACCCTTTGCTTTTTTTTGCCTGTTTTTTAAGTCTTCTCATATTTTGCTGATACAAAAATACACTGCCTACCTCTCCTTGACGGACAACTGAAAAAAATATCTTTCATTAAGGCGTCCATTCACGATCCAGTGTCTTTGGTGCCTCTTTCCCTGGTCCCTGTCGACCCTTGTGACATCCATGTGGAATTCGTCGATGATCAAATCTCTAGTCCTCCTCTAGTTTCCCCTCCAACCAGGACCAGACCTTGACCCTGGGAAACACCAGGGATCCTCTCCATCATCATGACTCCAGGTCAGGTGCAGCATACTGAGACAGTGGTGGGGTGGAGCTGGAGCGAGGCCTGGACTCTGGCATCAGCATCCCACCTGTGTCTCACTCTTCTGAGGAGATATGTGGGACAAATGGAGAGTGAAAGACCAAAAGCCGTCTTATTGTGAGTGTCGCTCCACACAGAGGGGTCTGTAAGGCTCTATACCTCCGCAAATGTGGCCTACTTGAAATGTCTAACAGTTCTGTACCAAGATGACTCGATAAGTACTCAAAATACCAGTACAGAAATGGTTTGTGATACTGCGTTTTAGTTTATCCACGAGAGAGCACTGAGAAGTTTATTTGTGAACCATAAAACGTCCCGCTCTGAACACATCTTGGTCATAATTCTTTAAATTTACATGATATTATCATTTGTTTATGCTATCCTATGTTTTTTTTTTAAAAACGGTCTTGTGTGATAGAAAATGTGATATATTTGGGTTTTGGTCTGTTTTGTTGAACACAACAAACAACTTGGACTTTTGGAAACTGTAATGATATTTAATGGCCCCGACACTACTTGAGAAAATAGTCAGTAGCTCAATCTTATGATTATGAAAATAATGACCCCTAAAGGTCAGTAGGTCATGATGTCAGGCGGTGAGGTTCAAACCAAGTGACGGCAAACTGTGCTGAAATGTCTTTGAGCGAGTTAATGGACCCCTTCCAGCTCCGAAGATGCAGTTCTGACCGTCTGACGCTCATTTCTTTTGGACCCTGGACTTGAACGGAGTCCATTATGAGGAAGATGAATGAAGATGTGCAACAACGGTCATGACGCAAAATTGAATTCCTTATTGTAAGCCACCAGATGACCTCTAACGTGTAAGTCTGTCATCAGGTGATAGAAATGCGATGTGGCTCGCAGTTTTAAACATTGAAGCACATTCCTCTGGCTTTGGTCGCTCGTCAGACTCTGATATGAGTCAGAGTGCTGCATGACGACGGTCAGAGAATCAACTGGTGAGTGAGCATTAGCAATGAAGCAGAAATAGTTTATCTGACAAGTCCAAAGGGAGCTGTTTTTTCTGATTCCTCTGCCTTTCCTGCCGAGGTCCAGTGACACTCGGCACCATAAGCTTCATAAACAAGAACTAAGAAAACGTCTGACCCCCCACATGCAGCCAGCAGCGTCTTTGTGCTGTTTTTTCCCTACCAAAGTGATAACAAAGAGTATTATTTTCTATCATTCATTCCTCTAAAATGTTTCTGACTCACAGTTGCCCCATCGCTGCCTCTTACCCGTGACTGACGCCTCATCCTGCCTCCTGCATGAAAACAAGGAACATCTTGACATCTCGCTTTTCTGCCTTCTGTTTTGCTGGTGTTGCAATTCTTTCCGCAACATTGGGGCCCCTTGGGGGGTGGGGGGCATTTGGCCATCCAGCATTGTTTGTTTCCTTTTCTACCTTTTCCAGAGTCAACAGTGACCCGGGGGCGTTATCCAACAGCTCCACGTACATGGCTTTTATTAATTAACACAGTGCTTCCATTGTGGAGCGATGATTAATGTATGAAGCAAGAAGCTGGCTTGTGTGAATGAGCACCTGACTACACAACAGATGTGCTGCTGTTCTCTCCAGTCTTTTTTTAGACTTTGTTTTCTGGTATTCGCAGTAATTTTTCTGAAAATATACTCTGGTTGTGTGTGTATTTTGGCGTGCTAGCTGATTCCTGAGGTGACCTTGTTCTTTTCTTGCTATATTTTCCATCATGATCTTCTTTGTGCCCCGATAGGGAGGAGGTTGTTTGTTCCAACGCTTCATGTAACTTTAAAGCTGATAACAAATCTCAATCTCACTACAGAATGTTAAAAGTGTATAAGGTTATCAAACCACGCTGCCCAAAGGCAAAAACACAATAATAACTAGGCCTATTTGGTCAAACTTATAGTTATAACCTTTATTCGGTTGCTGCACGCTTTGCCAGACAGCTAACTAGCTAAAGTAAAGCTAGTTTGTGAGATACTAGCTTAAACTAAAGCTAAGTTTAGTCATTTCCCCTATTGGTATCTGTGAATGAAAAATTTTGATGAACTGACATTTTGGTTGTTATTCACATACTTAAATAAAGCAGAAACAAAATCGGGGAAGAAACCTGCTGCTAAAGCTAACTAGCTTAGCAGATCTCAGCAGCTGCCAGCTAATTTTCGACTCGTGACTTTCGTGTAATTTGGTGGTTAAAGCTCCCTTTGAATCACATGCTTAAATGTAATTAAATTGTCCATGAATGTATTATATTGATTGATTACTATATAAATAGGCTATATTATTATTGCTCAGATAGATACCGACTCCTTTAAGCTAGCTGTAAAGTTAAGTTAATTTTCTTGAACAAATAGGCCCCTAATGGATAAGAAATGTTGTTGGTACTCAAAAGCAGACTTTTTTGACGGTTCTCTGGCAATGATTGTTGGGTAAAATCAGCGAAAAGACATAAAATCAAAGTATTATGGCCTTCCTGTGTGTCGCCATCCAGCCTGAAAACTTATTTACTCAACTTCACTGCTTCTTTATAGTTAGTCCTCATATGACTATTTAAGTTCAGCCAAAGTCAATAAACGGATTAGGCAGTCTTGATAAGTTAATGGAATTAAAGTGGGTATCTTCATATGGGTTTAGTATAAAACTCCCTCTTGGTGTTACTATCCGTCCACTGCAGCTCAGCAAGGAAAACAGTCAGTGGGATTTACTGAAGGTGCTAAAAAGACATAAACTTTAGAGGATTTCACAAGCTTTGACTGCTGATGACTCGTATAAGATTATGCTGACTTTTGGAATGCATTACAGTCAGCAGTATCTTTCAATGTACACATATGGGCATCTGATTATTGTATTAAGACAGACTTGAAAAAATCTAAACTTGTCATTTACATTTTCTGCACTTCAACCCATCAGTTCAATTTCCCCAAAGTGTCTTACACACTTTTGAATCAGACAATTCTGAATAAGTGACTGTTACCTCCCAAAATGGTTGAAGAGTTGTTTCCTTAAAAGACTTGAATGTTTGTCTTCAAGGACCTATTATCTGCGAGCTTACTGGACATTTTGATTAGTGCATTTATAGGTGTCACTTCAGATAATGTGGCCTTTGCTGTATTGAGTGTTAAGGCATTGATTAAGCTTTTTTTATGTTTATGTTAAACAGTGTCCAGTAACGTCACAGAAAAGACAGCACTTTAAGAAATGTATAGCTTGTGCTTCAATCACATGAACTGACTGGACTTTCATGTCTTTCTGTGTCTGGCGGGAAATGCTTAGTCACTCGCTCGGTGACTCACCAGCCCTCTAAGGGCTCGACTTGTTTCTACCCCCAGCGTCGACGGTATGACCGTCCACAGATGGTCAGCAATGCTCAATTAAGAAAAATGTTGCGCGCCATAAACGCTGCATAGCAGCACTTCTTTGGGCTAAAATGATGAAAAATACACACTGCTTTATAAATACACTTGAGTAAAAATAAACACAAATTGCTGTAGGTTAAATTTTTTTTTTTTTTTTTAACAATCTTTTATTTGGCCATACGGTTCATTCATTCATTTAATAGTTAATATACATTATATATACAAAAGCAAACAAAGACATCTATGTCCTTGTTAAGCCATCTTGCAGTAAAGGTTGGCAGTGCATTCTTGGCCTTTTTAACAGTGTCGTTGTGTTTCTTTCATCCTCTTTCACACACACACACACACACACACACACACACGCACACGCACACGCACACGCACACGCACACGCACACGCACACACACGCACACACACACACACACACGCACGCGGTGTCAGTCGGGTCAGAGCCATACACTCATGTGCTCCTGCTGAAGAAGTTCGATCCAGTTCAGCCTCGTCTTAGCGGTCTGTGCTCATCTGCGCCAGTACTGAACGGAGACAAGAACAGACCAGATATTTAGGTTAAACGGCATAAAAAGAAAAACTTTGGTTTTTCACATTTTAGCCTTTCAATTCCAAATTGTTCGTCGCTAACTTTACTGCTGACTGTTTTTCAAAGTTGGGGGAAGTTTTTACAGAGTAAAATGGCACTGCTGAAATATGTTAAGAGAAATCAAACCCTGAAGGGAAATGATATGCAATTAAAACTTTTTTTAAGTTGCTTTTTTGCTTTAAAATAAATCGAGTTAAGATCCCTTGAACTTAAGATTTTCTCTGATGTTCCATTGAAACCAATCCCATAATTCACAAAGAAAAAAGCAAGGATTAGACGGTAAAAAAAGTGCTTCTTTCCAGTCTTACTGATCATCTTATCACTGATGGTATATTTAATGGGCGCTGATATAAGTGTACATAATTCATAATAATGGATGAATCTCTGCTAGTCCAGTCTTTTTTCTTTTTTTTTCTCCACATACCTGAGCGAACTTGTGTATCTGCTCGACCACAGCGGCAAACAGAGCACCCACACTCTCATCGATCAGACTCTGCATGTAATGGACCGCCTCCTCGTCTGACAGGTCCAATCTGAACTTGTCCTGCACCTGGACGCAAAAGAGTATCACTCATACACCCGAGCAATATTTGTGGTGTTTGTTACATGAGGTGGCTTACCTTCTTGACCGTCTTATCAGGCTCCAGCGCGATGTCAGGAATATTAGCATCCACCATGAGAGAGAACAGATTCAGGATCAGGTTGGAGTATCTGACAAAACACAGGGAAGAAGGATGGATATTTTATTTAACATGTGGGAGTGTATTGTAGTTTAAATCTTCTTGTATCTCCCTTACAAAGTTAAAAGTAGCACAGTTACTGTATGTGCAGGTGATGCTCCTGAAAGGGCCTTCACTACTAGTTGGAGATTTTAGCTGATGCGTCTAACTCATCAGGTACAAATAGATTATACTCCCCATTACTGTGGACCAGTTTTTAGATTGAGTTCAGCCTTTGGTTTAAGTTCATGTCAGTAAAGCATAAAAATCAGGCAGTAAACAGCAGGTAATCCATCACAGCACACATTTAGTGGTTTTCATTTTTTGTTCAAATTTTTTCTAAGTCAAACAAATGAAAACTGAAGCTGATTGAACGTAATTTACTTATATCAAGCAAGTTTAAAGTCTCTGCACGTTTATTTTCATGCTCTACTGACATAGCAGTGCAAAAAAGGTACAAGATTATCTAAATGCTCTGGAAGACGGTCTGTGATGGTGTAAAACAGACCTGATTTGCAACTGAAAACATGCAAAACTACCAATACGGTCCCTTAAAGGCATGCGTCTAATAGAAACACCGTGCTGAGTCAATGCACGCTCAATGTTTGAGACTAAAAACTCTCTTGTACAAGAAAATGTTATTTCTGTTAGCTTGTGTTTCTGTGCGTCCGGTCTCTGACCTCCTGAGGTGCAGGAAGGCGGTGTAGCACTGCTTCCTGAACTCCTGGTACTGCTCACTCTGCATGCCCCCCATCCCCTCCACCATCTCTTTGCTCAGCTTCATGGGTGGAGGCAGCGGTTTGGGGTCCCGGCCCAGGATGTAGCCAAAGTCGATGTGGAAGAGCTTCCCTGGATGAAGACATAATATTCTCAAACTGTTCCATAAGCTAGGATGTTAATTAACTCGCATCTGAAAAAAAACAAACAAACATGTCTGCCTCACCAGTCTTTGTCAGTAGCAGGTTGTCCAAGTGTCTGTCTCCTACTCCTAGGATGTATGTGATGACACAGTAACCAGCTGGAAAGACGCAGGGAGAGAGACACCAGTGATTAGACTGCTGGGATCAGCTGCTGTGGGTTTCTGCAGGGACAGATCGTCTGTTTAAACTCGCTCACCACAACTCTTGACGTAGGTGTCCATCACCTCCGAGCTGATGCCGTAGGGTCCTTTTTCGCTCGGCGCATGCTTCCTGAAGAAGCTCTGTTGAAACAAATGATGTGATTAGAAGGCAGGTTAGGTTGTGTATCAGCTAGAACTACATGTTAAAAGGTGTCCCTGGTGTTTCTGCTCACCTGGATGTTGCCTTCAGTAGCCAGGACTTCAGCAACAGGAACAGACTGAACAAACTGCATAAAACCTGGAACAACAAAATAATTATTTTTGGTTAGACTGGAAGGTACAGCAGGAAGGTCGCCAAATTTTATATACTTTTAAACAACTTTCATGAGTTGTTTTTCATTGTTCTCAGGTCACCACTTCTCACCGTGCTTGGTGCTGGTGGCCAATACTTTGTAAGGTGTCAACTTCAGGTCCAAATTCTCTTTCCTCAATAGCTATACACCCAAAAACAAAAACACAAAATATGTTTACATTACAAAATCGGCTCAAGTGTCTGGTGGTCTCATCAAATTAAACTGGAACCACAACCAAATACTTTGAATTTCCCATCCTTAATCCAGCTAGCAGAAGAGTATTCTCACTTTGTCCATGAGCGAGATGATCTGAAGGATGAGCTGGTCCTGCCTCAGGTCGTCTCCATGTTTGAAGATAACTGGGTACATGGCTCCATCCTCGGCCTTGAAGATCAGCTTGGCTGGCATCAGAGCACTCTGACACACACGGAGGGGAAAAAGACCCATGAATGATGCATCACCCCGATACTGGTTACAGTCGAGACAGAGCCAAGTGAATCTTGAATGCAAAATCGAAGAAGTGCCTTGAATGTCATCGTCGCCTCCAAGGATCCTTCAGTTGCAGAGAATGTGATTAATGAGGATTAAAGTTACTTCTTCTGTACCTTGAAGAGTGTGGCTGTCTCGGGGACGATGCCCCTGATCCTGATCTGAGGCTCCAGAGGAAGAGGAATCGGCTCTATCTCTGAGAGATTCACCTTCTCGTTGTCAGCCAGCAGAGCCTGCAGCCGCTCCGTCTGCAGACACACGGGGAGGGAAACTGTTAACGCGATCAGCGTGATCATCAATGAAAACACATAACCTGTGTTGCATGTTTCACTGATATTTGCACAATAAAGTACAGAAACGATGCACGAGCAGGAATTCTGTTAATACCTTCTTCTTGCGATTTCCGCTCTCCCTTTGCACAGCTTTCATCAGCTGCACCAGTCTGTCAACAAACGTCTGCTGGGCGGCCAACAGCGACCGCATCACTCTCACACTCTTATCACCCTGGAGGGGAGAGGAAGTGTGTGCATTAAAAAGGGAAGGGGCACAGAGTGAACCAATACTGACAGTACTGACCAATGAATATTCGGATCTTATTTTCCCAAATGTTTGTACAATGTCGTGTTTAGTAGCGAGTCCTGACCTTCAGTAAAGCCTGACTGAACCTCCTCATGACGTTCAGGTACATCTCGTGGGTCTTTGGATCTCTCTGCTGGGTGTCCTGATCCTCACACTCCACGATCACGTACCTGAAGGAGACACACAGGTTTTCGCTGGCAGATGTATAAACACAAAGACGTTTTCAGTAACTACGCTGCTTTGAGTCGTACTCACCAGTACAAATAGTTGGCAAGTGTGGAGTTCTTACAAGCGCGGGAGATGAGGAATGTGCACAAGTCCTGCTACAAAGAGATGCAGACACAATGACACATCAACACCACGCTGAAACAAATGCATTGTGTGTTTCTGGTGCAACACTGGGATTCTGACTCCTTGTTGCTTTATCAACTGGTATAATGTAAAATAATGTTTAAAACTGTATTCTTTTCAGTGACATTTTGCGTTTTGTACCTCTAGATTCTCGCTGTCGGCTCCTTCCTTGCCTTTCTGTGGGGCAGCGGAAGGTCCAGATGTTCCAGAAACGATCTGAGAACTACAGTAACGGTAAAAAAAAAAAAGAGAGAAGATAATTAATAGTCAGAGAACATGGCAATTAGAAATGTACTTTCACTAAAAAGGAAAAAGACTGTTTCCAAGTGGTTTTATTGTTGGCGCCGCGGTCACAAAGACAGCGTTAGCAACATGGCTAATGCTAGCAGCCTGGCTACCGTCCAAAGCAAAAGCAACAAACGATAAGAATTCAAATTGGACATAGAAACTCTGGTCTCGGTGTCATGATAAAGGCAGAGTAAACACGAAACAAGAATTTCACTTTTGAACCCCGTCAAGTCCCAGTGGTAAGAGACACATATCGACAGGGGAACAGATTTTGACGCAACACCAGAGTGCTTTCCCTCAAGTGAATGCCTGTCCGCTTGCTTTCGTTGTACCTCAGTTTTTATCACTCTCTTTCTTCACCTTCTTCATTAGTGAGGTTCTTTTATTTGCAGGGTTACTGGAGAGGGAAACTGTTACCTGGGGATAGCGGTCAGGAAGAACGACGCCTATTTTCCGCGAAAATTCCAGCCCAGTGGCAGCATGAATAGCACAGAGAAAGCTTGTAGGGAACCAATCTAAATGTGGATGGTGTCATTGGCCTTTACATTGTGCAGTATATATTTGCTTCATAATGATAAGTTAAAACAAAAAAAGGTGTCCATATCTTCTTTAAACTGATGAGATGTTTTCAGTAAGGTTCAGTCAGCGCTCTGTGTCCAGCTGACGGCTCCCAGATTCTGGCCGGAGCCGTACAGAGTTACGCCAGTAAAATCATTATACCCTATGAGTTCATTACGGCTTCTGAAAGAAAAACAATCAAATCCCTCAAAGCAGCAAGTACTCGCCCAAACATGAGGATTTCTGAGATAAATTTAGATCTAGCAACAACTCATCAACTGACCGCAAGAGAGCCTCAGTATGTGCCCTGCTTCTGTCAAAGCTGACTCACTTGCGGTCCGCAGCCAGAGTAGCTGTTCTAACTTGTCATCCAAGTACTGACCTGTCCAGTGAAGAATCATCTGAAAGCCCCTGGCTGTCTCTCTTGCTGCCTGGCTCCAGGCCTCCCTGAATGTCACTGAAGTTCTCATACTTGAGCGCCTGGACCAGCTGGAGAAGATACATCAGCAGGTCCTAGAGAGGCAGAGAGAGGAGGTGATGGTAAAACAAGAGTTGCAAAGTATTTAATATTTGGGATCTGAAGCTCAGGTTTATCATTAAACAACTTAAAGATGCTTTCTGTCAAAGTGTAATTAATTCATTTACTGTCTGACGTTTCTTGTTCATGATGTTTAATGGACTTTGGAAAAGGACACTAAAAAAACCTTACTACAAGTTTTACACACAGACCGATTCATCATCCTCCACCTACACAAATAAACACTCCTCCTGACCCCCCTCCGTCCTCCTACGCCTACCTCATCATCTGCCTGTTGCAGTCGTGCCACAGCGTAGCGTCTGACTGTGGGGTTGGTGAACTGGGAGGAGAGCAGCTCCAGGGAGTCCTCCACGTCCATCGGCCTCCACTTGCCCAGCAGCTCCAGGGCCTGCTTGGCCTCCTGTGGCAGATCCCAGTTCACACACTTGAGGAACTTTGTCAGGGCCTGCGGTGAGACGAGGAGGAGGAGGAGGAGGAGGAGGAGGAAGCAGTGAATATGTGCAAGACTGTATACACCGTTTGAATCTTTGAGGATTGGGTACAGTGGAGCAGAACGTAACAAACACACCCACCTTCTCCTGTGTGGTGAGGTAGTACCTGAACTTCCACACCAGGTCCTGCTCTTCAGAGCTCAGCTGCTTGGTTGGAGGGTAGCTCACGATAATCTGTTGGCGCATACAGATGCACACAGACATCTAATCAATTTCAGTGATTTACACTAAGAACAAATGCAGACATGGTAATGACCAACCGATGCATAATGAAGGGGCATTATGTAGAAGATGTTGCCTCGATATTCCGCTATACAAAACAGACCAAATATATGAAGTGTGTGACATAAGCAGTAATTTGTTTATGGGCACTTGCACAGAGAAGGAAACACAGCAAAGACAAATACTGCATGAGCTTTAATAAATAACAGCTTTATAAAAGAGCTTCAACTGAGCGTGACACCCAGAGAAATGATCCTTGAGTATTTATATCCTCTTTTGGTAAAACAGTTCCTGTATCTATCTGAGCTACATACAGAATAAGCTTGTAAGTGTAAAGGCAAAGCTGATAATTCAGCCAAATATTATCTTTCTGTTATTTAATTGAAGCACGCTTCCTCAACATCTGTTCATCTTCCTAGCTCCAGACTTAAAACTAAAGAAAACCTTGGCTCTTTAAAAATCGGCTTTCTATATGGAGCATAAAATAAAAAACTAGACTGCTAGTTCCTTACGTTAAGCTGGTCGCGTGTGGCAGCGTTGGGCTTCAGGTCGTGATCTGAAGGTCCACTGCGGAGGCTACGAGCCAGTTTGTGATGCTTGCTCTCAACCAGATTCTCCTGTAGAGAGGCCATGAATCGGAAAATAGTGAAAACTTTTTTTTTCTTTTTTCTGCAATGCAAGTGTGTTTATGCGCGTGCATGCCCTCTCACCATCCCCATCTGTGGGTCGGGAACTTTGACGATGTCGCAGCTGGTAAGGACGGGTGAAGCGTCATCTCCATCCTGAGTGGGAGCAAAGTTTCCAGTGTTATAGTACAGACGCCTCCCACCTTTATGGATATCACGTTAAAATGCACCTTGTCATGTGCTTATAAACACGAAAATACCTTTTCATAATAGACAATGCTGTACTCCTTGTCATTTGTTTTGACACGGGGAAACTCCACCATGAGGTACATGAAGTTAGAGCTTCGTTTCTCACTCTGCAGAGACAAACAGGAGGACAACTTTTAAATGGAACTCAGAAGACAATAAATATTCAGTAAGAGACTATTATAGAAAATGTTTAGATGTCAAATGCAAATAATTCCACCTGTAATAACTGATTTTTTTTGGCCACTTGGGGGCAGCAGAAACAAGTTGTGAGTGAAAACACCATCAACATATTTAGAGTTGATAAAATGCTAACTGGAAAAAAAAATGTGATGGAATGTTATGAGCTTACCAAAGTTATAGGAATTCATCCTGAGGGGAACATGAATGTCTGAATGAAATTTTATGGCAATACATGCAATAGTTGGCCAAGACGTTTCACTCAAACAATGTCAGATGTCATGGTGGCGCCCGAGGACAAGTCAGGGGATTGTGAAAGTCAGTAGGATTCATCCTCTGGGGAACATGAACGTCCGCGCAAAACTTCAGGGCATTCCATTTGAAATTTGTTGAGATATTCCAGTTTAGAACAAAGCGGCCTTTTCCACTACAGGAATAAAAACTCAATCAGCTCACCTCGTTGATCATCTCAATCTCTCTGAAAGTCAGACGGTCCAGCCAGTCAACTTTCACCATGTGGCCCTGTCGATGGGCCTTTGTCAGCTGGACAGAGAGAGAAAGGGAGAAAGAGGGGAGGAAGAAAGAGGGGAGAGGACGATTATTTTACCAAAATACAAAAAAAAATAAAAATACAGAGATTGAGGTTGTGGTAGAACTGGTCACAGCATGGTGGCCGATGTGCAAACAGCTCAACCAATCATGCACAAATCCAGTGCGAGCAGCCAATCCAGCATCTCCTTCAAACACACACTCAGCAGCCAATCCAGTCATCAGTCAGTGTGGCTGTCGGGAATGTAAGCACACATTTTGGCCAGGAACAGGAAGCCCACAACTCAGCTGGTTAGAATTAGTACTCACTCTTTAAAACAACATATGAACTGGTAGCATCCTAGGAAAAAAAAACTGATGAGATATTAAGTCAAGTGCACTCAGGATGAAGAAAAAAAATCTAAGAATCAACGAGTCCGTTTTTGGAATTAAAAGATTCAAAATCCAGTCAGGTGATTGCAAAATGAAATGAACTGCCCGACACGCTCCTCGAAATATTCCAAAAAGCTTCAACAAGTTGACAAACATCATTTCCTGGCGTCCACATAAACAAGAAAAACATGCACACACACACTTACATGAGTGCCACCAATATGTGGCAACAGCAGCAAACTTAGGCACCAATGTGTGTGATGCTTTTAAGAATGCAGCCGAAGACCTTGACAGACAGGTGTTCATACCAAAAACCTGGGTCAAAATGTACTTGGAAACGCACTGAATGGGTTTAAACACGCAGGCTTCCCACATAGAGCAATGCAAAGTGTTCAGGGATTTTATAGATCTTCCCGGACACTGTCTGAATTGTTCTAATGTGAAAAGAAGATACTGGAATGTATTTGCAAATACGTTTGGACCAAGGCCTTCTTCACACACATACAGTGCACAAACACACACACATTCTGAGTTGCCAACACTAATTCCTCCTTGTACTCACATCACTGAGTATCTCCAGGTCAGGGCCCTGGAACAGATGATGGTTTAGACACGTATCCGAGGGTTTCGCTCATTTTCCAACGCACACACACAATGTTGCTCGTTCACCCTCCATCTTATCTCTTTGCTCCATCCTTTCTCTAGGTTTCCTTTCAGTCCTACTTCAATACAATTCCCTCACACTCCAATCCTCGGCCCTGGTCTCCTGCCCACATACAGTACTGTACCTTGGCGAGCCTGCCCATCTGGTCTTCTGTCAGGCTGCTGCTGGTGCGTCCCGGTGTGGTGGTGGGTTCCCCTCCGTCCCCCTCCACACCCGGCCAAACTTTCAGGTCATGCATCCCCTGCCGGAACATGCTGGAAGAAGACAGCAGGAGGTGTTTGAAAAGTTCATTGAGGGTCTTTTTTGTTGATTGTGTGTGTTACAAAAAATTGCATTGTTTTATTGTATGAGTAACAAACCACAAATAATAATGAGAGGTTAGACTCACCCATATTTGCCAAACAGGGTGACAGTGGTTCCCCCAACAGGGACGGCTCTGCCGGGCCCATAGATGTCCCACACTGTGAGAGCGACCTGGGCACTTTGGGGAAGGTCTGGGTACTTGACTGGCAGCCGCAGCCACTCATTCCAGCTGCACAGGACAGTAGGAGAGGGAGGGCAGGACTGAGTCAGTGTACGAAGGAGATAAACGTCTGAGGAACTGAAATGTCTTTTTTAAGCTACAGGAAAAAAGGATTTGCTACTGACTGAAAAAATGGTAAAGAAAAATGGAAGCTAATTGAAAAGTAGTTTCTCACTGCTTTTCTGCTGCAAAAACCTGAGACTTAAATAACAAAAAACAATGAGATGAATGAATAAATCTCAATTGCAAATGTACCTTTTATATAGTGGCAGTCAGGAAAGACAACACACAGGAAGATAAAGATTAATACTCACTTCCAACGTGTGCTGAACGCTTTGTACGAGGTGCGAACGGGCAGGGCGAGAGGTTTTCCTTCAGCAAACACCTGACATGTGACGTAGAGGTCCGAGCAGTTCTCCTGGTAGAGGCCGGAGAACCTCAGCATCGGGTCTTCGAGCAGGGCTTTGTAGCTCTTCTGCTCTCGCTTTCCTTCTAAACTGCCTCTGGAAGAGGAGAGGACAGACAAAGGCAGGGAGGTGAAGAGGGGGAGAAACAAATATGTTGTTTGCAGAGAGCTCCAGCTCGTCCTCTCACAAATAAGATTTCAAACCTTTTCTTCAAAGTGTCGTTTTTTTTTTATAGTGTTTTCTTAAACCTCACTTTTACAGACTGGGCTTCAAGTTGAATTTACAATATCGTTTTTCCAGTTTTTTTTATAATTTGAATATAAAAAAGGATAAAGGTTAGCAACTGTGATCACATAAAATAGGGATATGAGGACAAATGAAAATATGAATGCCAAATAAGTATGAACACATTTCCATAGACTCTGTAATCTATATCAGAATATACGTTTTCTTTTCCTTTTGTTCTAAATGTAAAGAAAAAAAAACCGATCGTGTAGTGTAAAAACTATAAATAGCTCGACTGGACGATTTAAGATGATTAATGTGTATTTCAGTAAAATTGTCACATGAGAGACTGGAGACATTCCAAAGCCGCTTATTTATTTAGACCATCATAATGAAATAATTCGAGTCATGAGCTGTGCACATGATTTTAGTCAAGAGAGAAAAGAATCCTAACAAGCACATACATAACTATAAAATGTTCCTCCACTTCAGTCAAATGAGTGGATTCGGTTTAGTTTAGGTTCTTGTCCCATCTGGGCAGGAGCTTTTTAATAGTCTCACTAATAAAGACAATAAACAAACTAAAGACAAATATCATAACACAATTCAAAAATAACATAACTACTTATGAAATAACTAGTTAGAACCAAGCACATTTTGGACACACCTTCACAAGTGCGACGAGTGGCTTATGGGCTGCAACGAATGATTATTTTCATGGTCAATTAATCTGTAGATTATTGTAACGATTAATTGATTATAGAATGTCGAAAAAAACTGAAAAACTCATCCAAAGTGATGTCTTCAAATTGATTCTTTTGTTCATGCAACAGTGCAAGACTTCCAATTTACTACCTTAAATTATATAAATTAGAAAAGAAATGCAGCAAATCCTTACATTAAGAAGTTTAAACCATCAAATATTTGACGTTTAAGGGATTAATCGATTATCAAAATAGTTGGCAACTCATTTTCTTTTAATGACTAACCGATTAATTGACTAATTATTGCAGCTCTAGTTGCTTACATCTCTTCCAGCTGTATGGTCTGACTAGAAATACAACTAAAGACTATTTTAATTGTCAATTAATTTATGATTAATCGATTAATCTGTTTATTTATAAACAATTACCCAGAGCCCGAAATGACATCTTCAACGTAATGTGACATGTACTTGTTTTGTCAGCTCAAATGTTCAATTTGCAGCCACATACTGTAAAATACAAAGCCGGCCACACCGTATATTTTGGTTTGATCGATGGTATTAGTAATAAACTATCAGGAAATTATTGGCTATTTATTTTCTGTCAACAGATCAATTGATTAATTGGCAAATAGTTTCAGTACAAGGTCAGAATAAACACATCACTCTGGGATTTGTAATGACGATTATGTGACATTTACTTGACTGTTTGATTAAAATGGAACAGTCAGTTATGACCAAACACACACGCAAAGCAAGCATCCTGTCAAGTCACAAGATATATCAGTTACACCGCTTGACCAAAAGCAATTAAGTAGAAAACTTACATCTTAAGTTGAACATTGATATCCAAGTCACAGCTGTAAGCATAGTTGAATTTATCAGTATCCATCTTCCGACGGGAAAACACTAAATTCTGAGCAAAACCCTCTCGACTGCAACATGAAATCCCGGACGGTTATACGAGACTTGGCGAGCGGTTGGGTTTGCGACAAGGCCTCGGCTCAGCACAACAACACGCCACTTAAACTGCCGCTCACACGGAGAGCTACGTTATCAGTCTTTTACAAGTTTAAAAAATATAACTTTGTGTGCCTGTGCTCACGGTAAAGACGTTAATTTGACAGCTGTCTCGCCGGACATGATTTGACGGTTTTGATAGCAACACAACAACACAGCAGCAACCGGAATCTACTGCCAGGCTAAAGTAGTCGACTCTTGATGCAGTGGGTTCGACGAAACTGAGCGGGCAATCACTGTATCCTGTATTGACTTGTCGTGTCTGAAAGGGCCAAGGAGGAAGTAGAAAAGAGGCGGGGTTTACAGCATATTTATTAAAGGGACAGTCCGCAAATGATGACAACGCATTACTTCGACGATTTAAAAATATTATAAATGAAAATAATTCACTATAATGCAATGTTTTGTACTAATAGGAGTAATATCTGTGTGGTGAGTGAGTTTTACAATTTAATTCACATTAAAAATCGATATTTGCTGAGCTTGAGAGAGCAGAAAAAACTTTTTTTTGGTTCATTTTAATAAAACAATTCCAAATCAAGGTCCATTTACTGTTTTATGGGGAGCTTTTCTTATCATGGTCTGGTGTACAAGGATGAAAAGAGCTAATGAGCTTGTATGTCAACAGATCCATCTGCTTGTGAAGACTGTGAGATACTTTTGAAAGTGTGGACCTTGAGTTTCTGATCATGATGCCGAGTTTTTGCAGTAATTTATGCTCTTTTGTAAAAAGTTTTCTTTTCCCATTGCAACTATATATTAGTCGTATTATGAGTTTACTTTGAACTGAACGACAGAAACAAAATATAAAAAATGAATACACCACAATGAACTGTTGTTTAATTTGCCCAGTTTATAAAGTTTAAAAGGTCATCCTCATTACATTTTATAAGCACCTTTAATCTTCCATAGCCCTATTAGTTTCTTCCTCTTGTGGGCTGTTGCCAGAGCCTTCGCACATGTTGTTTGTAAAGAAAAGTTTATTTCACTGCAACTGTAGCAGCATTTTAGCTAATGTGAAACTATAGATTGGGTATACTCATGAAAATGATGCACTATGTATGTTTATAATTAATTCTTTGCTGAAATAGAAATATGTTAATTTGTTATTTAAAAGAAAGACATTCTTACAGTTTACCACCCTCTTAGGGTACAGTTTGTCTATAAGGAAAATATTTCTTTTAGCCCACAATTAAGAGGTCCCAACAAATCAGTCTTCTTATTAAGGATACCGAACATGATGACAGGCCCTTCAACTTTTCTTAAATTAAAACACACTTGTCTCCAATTAAGTGCGTACCCGTGAAGAGCAGCAGGCGCGTGACAGGAAAATCTTCCTCTTTTTGTTTTGACGAGGTCCTCCCTTTTCATCAGCACTGACGACAACACGGTGTGAAGTCATCATCAGTGTATTGTACGGGAAGAGGTCAGCACCACCCCAGTTGGACTTATGGAAGAACATCTGCCATTAGAACATATTCCGTCCTCTGCAGTGAAATCATATGAAGGAGGAATCTGACCTCGGAATTGCTCAAACCATCTCTGCTACCAGGTGTTATTGTCACCTGCATATTGCTCATATTGAGGAGTGCTTTAACTGCAATCCTTCATAGAAACAATGCACAGCTTGGGAGAGGCAACTGTGAATCATATGAATAAAGAAGCACCTTTGACTGATGAGGGAGACCCATCAACTCTCTCCGACTACTATTGAGGTACCAAAGAAAAGCCACGTAAAACACCACATTGTGAGGCCTCGGGGCCTCCTGCGACAGGCTTGAGAGGATGTTTCCTATGATCTCGCACCTCAAGCTGCAGATAACTAACAACTGGAAGAAGATGAGCTAATTTTTTATTGGCCCAGGCAGCGCTTCATTGTCGGGCCAGATCACATTTTTAAATTTTTTTTTGACATTTTGCTTGTATTTTTCAAGGAAGACCTTATTAGGACAAAGATTACACAGACATGCACACAACATGGATGATGGAGTTTTAGGGCTGATGGACACAGAGAATTTTAGTAATGATCTTTTGTTATAAGAGAGTTGTGATAAAAACAAAAAAACAAAAACAAAAAAGTAGCATTAAAGTGCTAACATTTTAGTTTTATTCTTTAAAGTTGATTCATTCTTGGCCTTGGAAAAAGCGGCAATAGCAATTCAGAAAGGAACAGTTTTGAGAAATAAGCTTTTTCACTTTCTTTCTTGAGTTAGATGAGAAGATAATATCTTGTTTGTTTGTTCCATACAAAAACTGGATAAACCACCATTTGCCGTTTTACAGGGTGTTATGTGACGGACTATTTCTTGGCCGGGACAAGTGTAGCCTGGCAACTGCTCAGAGCAAAGAAATAGTCTGGTCTGTAACCCCAGTATTGATCAACATCTGTTTAAACGATGTAACAATTACCCTTTATTGAAATTGACTTCAGTGCTTTTTATCTGCAATATTGTATATTTTTAATACTGGCTGATTTATCACATACATAGAGGATATATAATATTTAATTCAATACATAATTCTAGGTTGAATTCATTAAATATTTCTTCTTCCCTGACACTCTGCATGTCCATCATCCCATTGGATGGTCGGACGGGATCCAAATGAGGTCACAGACTGCCGTAAATGAGGTGACATCATTAAAATTAGGTAATTCTGCCAAGGTAGACAGGCTCAGAGGTTACAGGCTATTATATTGCACAGCTTCAGTGGCCCTTATCATAGATTCTCCAAGTCCCTGAACTCTACTGGATAACGTTGTTCAGCTGGGTTGAGATCTGGTGACTGTTAGGGCAAACATTTGCCTAATTTATTCAATCTTTTCCTTCCTCCTTTGTGACATAGTTACCGTAGTGACACCCTGTATAAAGGTATGTTAATGTAAGAGTTGTCTTTTACATGTTTGTAGTCACATCTTCAGTTTCTGGACCAAGCCAACAAAACCATATGAGAGTTTGAATAGTGTTGAATCATGTTTGATAATTCCATCCCTGTCCTCCCTCTCTTAGTCACTACATTGGATGTTTCATTGTTTCTATCACGAGAGGTTCATGCCCGCTGAAGCGCAGCGAGGTGATCTCCAGAGTGCCCAAAACGGTGCCAAGATACAAGATTCCCTTCTCTTTACACAGATCACCCCCTCCCTCATTCCCCAATGGATGGCATCGCTGACACCTTCCACAGCCAGGCCTGTGGGCCACATGACGGTGCTGACCCCACCTCCGCGCTGCGGTCGTAAAAAAGCCTCAGGATGTATAAATAAGGGAGCAAAGTGAGAAGGGGGACCAGAGGCCGAGCAGACCAGATGAAGATGGAGCTCGCTGGGGTTCACTTTGTGCTTGCAGCTGCAGGGTTTCTTCTGTGGGCCAGTGGTGGGTCTGCTGCACCCATGGAGTGCCACTTCAACTCCAGAGGTAAGACCCCAAGCTTTAAAATGTTATCTGGACTTCTACATTCTTAAAAACATGTTTTTTTTTTCATTGCCATCTGTTGTTCCAGCACTGTGTGTGTTTGAGGGGAGGCACTACTCACTGGGTGAAACCTGGATGGACGCTTGTATGCAGTGCACCTGTCTGCACCCCGTCGGCGTCGGTTGCTGCGGGACGTGAGTACACAAACTACCTGGTGTCCAGATGCTCTTAACAATGTAGTGAATCCATGTCTTCAATTCAGGTTCTTTACTTGAGTAAACATGAGTTTACTTGAGAAAAAACAGCATTTTTAAAGGCTCAGGGAAACAATGTACTCTTGTGATGTTTAGGGATATATCAGTAATAATAAATCATATTTTATAATCATATATTTTATATTTCATAAGCTAAACATATGCTTACATGTAAAATCCTAATTTTTAGTGTAACTTGTAACTAAAATGTGCTAAAAAAAAAATGTACTAAAGTAGAAGTATGAAGTCGCATAAAATGGAAGTAATGCAAGTATGGTACAAGGTTTTGGAAGATCAGCACCATAGCTTGCGACCTTCAGAGATGGTTGTTGATTTTCCTGCACAGTGACACTGCTGAATCAGAGAACAAGCGGAGTCAAACGGCGTTAGGAGTTTACAGTCCACCTTACAAAGAATAAAGTAAGGGAAAGGTGGGGTTTTTTTCTAAAGCCTCTCCTTTACCTTATTAACTGTCCAGGGTGCATCGGCCGGTGGATTTCCCTGCGTGGTGCGAGGTGCGGGTGGAGCCGGTGACCTGCAAAGTGTCCCTGGTCCAGACAGCTGACCCCCGCCAGCCCTGCTCCCCAGGTGAGGACATCAAGGACCCCAGCCACGGAGCGCTTCAGCTGCAGCAACAGCTCGACGGGTAGAAAAACCGCCCAGACTATCTGTTCAGTCTGTGAAACCAATACTCACTATAGTTAAATAACAGTAACATCTTTTAACCTCATACTGTACTAATATAAAACTTTTAACAGCATCTGTGATTATTGTCATAAGTCATCAAAGGAAATGTGTCTGTGAAGATATTAAGTAAAACTGCAGAGTAGCTGTATATATATATATATAATTATTATTATATTAATATATATATATTATTATTATATTAATATATAATATTAATATATATATAAATATATATATAACTTTTCCTGTTGAATTTGACCTGTTCTCTGCTGTAACTCATTTACCCTCCAAATAAAAATCTTAGCTACAAAAAGAGGTTGAATCTGTGAAGTAATTAATGATTTCCTCACACATAATATCAAATGTAAATCACTTTTAATTGATTTTTTTCTCTTGTTGTATTTACATCTCAAAACAGCTTTTGCTCAAGCTGAAAAATAGTTAAAAAGTAAAAATATTTTGAGGAACAAACAGTTGTTTCATAAAATGTGAAAGGTGCGCAAGTGAATAAAGAAACCTAAATAAATACACAGAAATGCAGAGCAACCACAAGAGAGAGTTGCGCTTCTTAAAGACAACAAAGTCCAAGAAGGAAAGATGCATTTGAAGTTAAGATACACTGTAAAACGCATATGAAAAAGGCAAAACATGGGTTGCATACTTTACATATAGAATCCATCACTGGCTGTGCATATACAATAGAAATGACAACAAAGAAATGCTGCTTTGTTCCTGAAATGTGCACCTCTGTAACATTTCTCATTTCTCACACTCACACAATGCAAACATCAGTAGATACCATCAGAAACACAGTATTCACGCCTCATGATCTCACCTTCACAATCTCACACATGCAACATACAGTCAGATATTAATGCTGTTGGTCCCTGTAAAGTGGGACATGTAGGATGCCAAGGCCGGGTTGGTGGGCAGGACTTTGATTGGCAGATCCCAGCTGAAGGTATCCACATCGACGTGCTCCGCCCCGGTCCAAACGGTGACCTCCGATTGGTTCTGCAGAACTGTGGGCGGTTCCAATGGCTCCCGGGCAGTGACGAACTCAAAGTGCAGGCGCCACCTCAGGATCACTGTACAGGCGGAGTTCAAATTTTCGGTTGATCAGTTGATAAATAACAGTTTGACTTATTTTATTGTTGAGATAAAAAAGGATGATACTCAGGTGAGCATCTGACACATACAATCATTAAAAGGCATTAATATGAGTCTAAACAACCTCTTAAATGCTGTAAAAATTAAAGTTGAATTATTGTCGCTCTTGTTTGATCAGAAAAAAACAAAGGATTTCTGCCCCATCAGACCAGTCAATGTAATATTTAAGTACTTGAAGACAGTGTAAATATTATAGGTGAAAGCATGGTAATAAATATCTGAAATGTGGCGTCTGAGACATCACATTTGACACTGACTGACCTATATCTGTGCTGAAACCCGGCGTGACGTTGAGGGGGACGGGGAGAGAGAAGTGGCTGGAGGCAGTGTGGAGGCACGACTCCAGGTGTCGTCCGTGTCCAGTCACACTGATGGCCTGCCCGGGTCGCCGCTGGTACTGCTGCTGGATCTCCTCCTCACTCTGAAGGCTCACTGAATACTGAGAAGCATACACACAAACAGGATGTTATTATTTACACTTATGTTGTACAAAAACTGAGAGTGCAGCAATGGACAACAACAAGAAGAGCAAACACACCTGCAAGCAGGGAATGTCTCCTTCTGAGAAGTTGAATGTGCCGATGATGTCCTCACCGAGTCTGTAAACGGTCTTGAAGATGCAGAACTTTGCCACTTTCCCACGCATATTGGTGATATTAAACATGTCTGCACATAACAAAAGAACAAATGTGGACATTCAAACAAAAATGCATGAAAATGCAGCTAAATGCAATTGGAAAAAGGTATGTTGCGTGTAAAGGGGAGGTAACACCAGCAACCTCATGAAACATTTACAAATACAACATTTTATAAATCAGCTCTGATGCTGATGGGATTTGCCAAACTAAAAATGCAACCGTCACTCGTTATCGTTATAAAACTAAGTCTGAAGTTATTAACTCAGGACACTGATAGAAAAGGTTTCAAGCAATTCTAAATTATGTTCCTGAATAATGCCCAGCACCCCATGTCCAGCACCATCGCTAGACGAGGCAAAATCATCATTAAAGATTTACAGCCCTTCACTACAGTGGAGTCCATGTGGTTTAGGTACGCTTGGTCACCAATAGCTAGCACAGCATAAATCATTAGATAGCCTAGACAGCAAAATGCTGTATTTAAAAAAAACAAACAACTAGAGTGAGATAATATTGTGCTTTAAACTGAAGTAAAGAGGACAGAGAATCCGACTCACGGGGGCAGCGTCTTGAGGTGGTGACCATCAGCATGTCTAGTGCTCTCTCCAAAGGCCGAGCATCCCTGCGGCTCGCCTCCTCTTCCTCTAGGAACGGGTTGGAGGGGGAGACCTCCTCATCCTGAGGAAATGGAGGTTCCGGCATGCCTACAGGTTAGGTAAGAAAATGCCAACGTTTGAGATTTCACAGCATGATAGGTGTAACATACCATTCTGTTTCTGCACCAAAATCCATGTTAGAGCAGAAGTTAACATTTCACAAAAGTGACAACACCTAATTGGCGCTGGAAGCTTTGCAGTGCAGAAAGCAAGCAGCTGGAATTCAAAGTATTTAAACTCCATCTCACCTTGCAGGACCAGAACTCTGAAGGGAACTCTGAGTAGTTTGATGGGAGAGTTGACTCTCTGGCAGCCGATGGTCAGCTTGTAGACGTACTTCACTGCCTGACCACGGAAACTAGGAGGACCATCTATAGGTACGATCTCACTGTATGAATCTGTGAGAGAGGGAGTACAAGTTTTCTTTTTCTTTTTTTTCTTTTTAAAAAGGACATTTTTCATCAATTACACTTATTTCACTAATAATTAGATGGATCTTAACTTTTTCTACACATGTACACACATACAGGTTTTGCTCTCCCCGGGGTCCAGGCGCAGGTCACAGAATAATATCTTAGGTGGTGTGTCCAGCACACATTGCCCTCGCTCTCCTGTAGAAAAAGGAGTTAGAGGTAATTTGAGGAAAATTATGTTATTCTGCACTGTTATTATTACAAGTAATACCACAGAACTTTCCTCCTCTCACTAACCTCTGCTTGGAATGAGCACTGTGTTGCTCTCAGCCTGGACGTCCTGTTTGTTGCCCTGGGCCGGCAAGGCCACTCTGCTTTCGCTGGCATGAAACTGGCAGTGGATCTGGGCACTGGACCAGGCCAGCATCTCACTGGGACACAGGCAGAAAACAATGATTACACAACTACTTTTACAGAGTGATTGGATGAATGATTGATTTGCACACAGTGCCGGTTTCAAAGGTCCGATATACATAGCTGAAATGTCCTGACATGAAGGATGCAGTTTAATCTGTTTTATTGCCACCACTCTTAAAATGTCTGGTACAAAAAAAAAAAGAACAACCAAAGAAAATCAGGATTGTTTGACTTACTTAGTTAAAAATAATGAATTCCTTGGGAATTTGTACATGAGGCAATGAAATTCATCATTAACAACACCAGTCCTCATATTTAACACATGGTTTTGTGTAATTATCTTTGTTGTTCTCTAAGCTTGGCTTGTAGAAGATGCTCCTTCCAAATTTCGAATCATTTAAATATATTTTGTTTGATAGTATTTATTGTACACTATAAATTCAGAGAAACAAAGTGACATGTTATGTCTATGTTCAAGTCTATGATCTGCGAAGAGATAAAAGGGGATAAATCGTACCTGCTGGCAGAGGTGGAGAGGTGGGACATGGGGTTGGTGAATGTTATGAGACACTCCATGAGCTCCCCGGCGAGGAACACGGGGCCTCGGGCCATGGAGGCCACCACCTCGATCATCTGCAACGTCAGAAAGCAACAACGCTACCATAACAAATTAAAGAATAGATCGCTAATATAGATAACAAAACGCGCTGGAGTCCAAAATACTTTATGTGGTTATTCCAGCAAGATAATCCCGCAGTTGTGTGTAAACATAACGTTGCCGCTAACGTTACATGCTAGCCAGACTGCAGACAGAAGTTAACTTCGTTGGTCCTGCTTGCTAATGCTGTTTAACGGGTAATTTAAACACATACCTTGGCCTCAAACGGTATTGCGACAAGACCACGACGTCGTCTTATATATGCACCCCTAAATTTACTACTCGCATAAAACAATACAAACGTTGACTGCCTTTCCAGAAGAACTAGGCATAGCTTATCTAGTTAGCTAGCATCCCGGCTACAGTAAACAAATATATCTTCGTAGATATACTATATCCGCTGTTGTATGACCAAGCTTGAACCATGGGAAACAAAACTCCGAAAAGAAATTCTAAAAATATAACAGAACACATATTTTCTTTACGTATATTTTCTGTTGAAAGTCATACTGGTATCTCAATCTAGATTAAACACGTTTTAAAGAATTAAACGACAGTGTAGAATTTCAGTAAAGTTTTTTGGTCGGCCATTTAGAGTAGTCCCGTGGCACAGTCAACTAGAGGTGGGCTGTTGCTATGGTAACTGGTAGGGAGGCGGAAGCTAAATATTTACAAATAACCTAGATTTTTGTGGATTAACACCGCGTAATCCACATAATTCGTTGTATAACACGTATATAAATTGTACATGTATCTAAATGTACCGATGCCTGTCAACTGGGTGGGGTATTAATAAATATATAAGAATATAATCACCCCCGCTACTCAAAATCGTACAGGCTTAGCAGGGGCTTTGTTAATTTTGATATTATACCCTGAGTAAGGCTTGTCAGGCAACATTTACTTTCAAGCTATTTACCGATTTTGGCTCCGTTAAACTCCAATAACAATAAGCTATTGTTTGGTTTATAAATTAAGGTAGGGCTATTGGCTCGATTGATATTTAGATAGGCAAATCTTCTAGAGGGATGAGGTGTGCGTAGGCAGCTTGACAGAAATTGTTACCTGAGAGATATGCGTGAGGGCTGAAATATATATTGCCAATTTGAGAAATATACATTATAATATTGTGCGCCGTGCTAACAGTCGCTCCAGGGCTCAGAAATCGGTTTGGAGCAGCAGAGGGATGACACCTTCTCTCCGGTATTTAAAAAAATGAATACTATTTTCTCTCCTGTCAGGCTTAATGGTGAGGTAGCTTGTAAATATACTGTTCTATGGCTTGAAATCAAAGGGGTGGTTTAGCTAACGTTGCGTGATTTACTATTAAGGTGATACAATGCTATCAGTTTGCGGCTTCGCAGCTAACCGTTACTGAGATGCTTGATATCAGCTACACCGGGTGATTACTACTTTTGAAGCATTTCGTTCTGTCCTGTTTGATTTCACTGTAGCTATCCCGGGTAAATGACTGGGATCTGCAGCCCCAGTTCTTCCTGTTGGTCTTCAGCTGCCTTCCGTCTATCCAGCCACAGCTATTGACAGCTCAGACGCACCCGGACTCCATGCAAAAGGGGTCCAAAGAGGTCTGTAATCTCAAATAAACAGGAACTCCGGAGGGTGATGATGAAGCAAATTACTGCAGCCCACAAGAATATGAACATATTGGAGCTGTAGAGGCTACATACTCTAATGGACAGTAATATTCTTATAATGGTCCTGAGATCTCCTCTTTCAAGGGGTATTATTTAACCGTCGTTCCCTGTCCCGCAGGTATTTACTTCACTTTTACTAAGACTGTGCAGCTTACTGATCCACCTACAGATCTATAGGCTACGTGCAGCTACCTCCTCAATGTTTTTGTACCATGGTGAAGGAACAATACACGGACTCTGTTGACAAAAGGTGGTGACAACTCCCCGTTTGTAAGCACAGGTGTTTTCTTGCTCTTATTCACTACTATAACCCGCCTGTTGCTGGGTATCCTGAAAAAAAACAATGACTACAGGGTGGGGTGAGAGATGCACAGCCGACCTCATGAGTAGGTATGTCTCCAAGGAGATGGGATATGGAGTGCCCGAGGAGGGTTGGCGTATCTGCCTGGCACACGAGTTCAGGGAGAAGAGAAAGCCCTTCCAAGCAAAAGATGTCTCCCTGTCCAACGTCTTGGAGCACGTCGGCCTTGGAATCAGGTGAGACATTCACCCTCAGCCACAGATGTTTCACACTCCCCACACACTTCTGTCCTCTGTGGACACCGTCTGTTTTCTGTTAAAACCTCCATAAGTCATGCCACCTTTAGTCTATATACTATATAATCCAGGTGTATGTTTCCAAGGTGCGGTACCTGGGGAGGCATTGCACTATAGTGTCATATTTCCCAACCCACAAGCGGTGAGCGGGCGTGAAACGGAACCCTTGAAATGGTTGAAGCTTTCCAAAGTCATATCATGTATCATATCGTATACATAGAATCTTTCACACTCTCCAATAATATAAAACTATGAAATTTACATATTAAAATAGTTACATTTACAGTGAAAAGATGTCAGCATTCATTGCAGTAGTAACTCTGCAAGAAGCATGACAACAGTGTCAAACCAGTTCATTTTCATGTGCATTATAGCTGGTTTACTGACATTGTGTCTTTCTCTAAACAATAGGTCAATGAATCTGGGCACGCCTTTATTGCCTTAGTAAGTGGGTAAAGGGTTCTTTTGCAGTGTGCTCTGTCATGTTTTTAGTCTTTTCACACGCAGATGATGGATAGTTTCCGGTGTTTTTTTGTTGGTTTTTTGCCTCTGGTTCTGTTGCCATGCCAGCAATAAGGGTTCACTCCAAACGTTCTTGTAAATCAAAACGGTGTGGTCAACTTCAAATACTGCCATTTTTCATGAGGAGATGAACATGTAGTTTACACTTTATTGAAGTGGTACATGAGCTCTGGTTTCCAGGTCAGCTCCACAGTTCAAGGTGCAGTTTATTTACTGCTCCATGACTTTAATGGCAATAAAGGCAGGAAGGTTACGACATGAGGATATGCTGTTCGGCCTGTGAATGCAGCTTAAGTCTTGGCAGCTGAATTGTCAACCTACGGCTACAGAAAGAAAAAAAAAAAGAAAGAAGAGAAAAAATCCAGCACGGATCTCAACATCTGTTGATTGTTTGTTTCCCCGACAACCTGCTGACATCTGAGATTCAAAGTGATATATTCTGCAGCTTCAGTGGATTGTCGATGCTTTTTTCTCCATTATTATCATTTCGATCCTGAGAGCGGGACTTCACTGCGTCACCAGGCCCGCTCTGAAGTGATTCAGGCTGAAGTTTTGTGTTATTTCTGTGTCGCTTGTTCCTAGAAAAGTGTTCGAGCGCTTAACAGTTAAACCATGTTCTTGACTGTTGCTGTAAAACAAAACGCACCGCACTTTTACCTCAGGCGATTGCAAAAGCCGTTTCTCCATTTCTCATCCTGGGTGTGTCTCAGTCGGCTTTGCTCGCCATGTCAACATTTATTAAATGTGCCATAAGTTGATGTGGTCATTCAGCAGAAGGAGGGGGCTGTTCAGAGAGTGTCAAAAAAAAAAAAAAAAAAATGGAGTTACTATTAAACCCAGGTAGAGCCACATCTTTAGCTCTTCATCATCAGGATTTGCTATAATACTAAAAAAAAATGTTACAGTGCCTTGGCCTAGGGGCGGATACAAGAAACCACTGTACAAGCAAAAATGTCTATATTGCTTGAAAAATCTATAGAAATACTTTTTGTACAGTATACTATACCTAAAACAAAAAGCTAACTATGAAACATTAAGTTCATGTTGTATATTACAATAAAGCTATTAGGGAATGTAAGAGAAATGTAAGACCAGTCTTCAACCTTATTCAACTTCATTGTCGTTGTAAATAACAATCTATTTTGCACCAAAACCTTCCGCTGAGCGTCTGCACCTCATTAGTGGGCCCGTGGGACTTGAAGCTTTTTGCCTCCACCGTGCGACCTTTAAGCTCCGGTAACGTGTTGCCTGCGGCGCTGAACAAGATGGCGGCTGGAGCGTTCACAGGTTGGATTTTTAGGTTGATCCGTATTCGCAGGCGGATCAGGGCGAGAACCATTGTTTGCATTCCAGCTGAGCTGCAGAACATCAATGGCGTAATGTGCCACGGCTTCAAATAACTGATCCCATTCATCTCCTCTTGAGTGGAGCTGTATCGGCACACCATTGTTTCTCTGGAGCAGAGCTTTTCCTGTGAGGTTATTGTTTGGAATACGGTCGGGCGCTGCGTTGTTGAGCACAGCAATTTTGCAGTTGCACAGGATCTATGGAGCTGTTGAGTTACATCATTGTGGTAGTGGTTGCTATAGCAGTGGTTGTTGCAGTGTAGGTGGGCGGGCCACCTCCACCAACACCTTTCTAATAGGTGCGGCGAATGTTTAAGCCATCTTCTACACTCACAACTGATCATGAGACAGGATGCTTCAGAATCTGAGTCTTACCACCTGCTAAGCAATTTCCTGGGGAAAGCCTTTTTATACAAGAAACGCATTAATGGTTGTTGAAGCTTTCATTTGGAGTTTAATTATTTTGGAGCTTGGTTTTTGTCCAGTCGAAATAAAGTTGCCTCAGACCACAGACGTACAGGGGTGTAAACATGATCCCTAGTGGTGTGAATACCAGAGACACTGGTTGTTCAGTTGCAGCACCGAGTGTCATTTTTAGATCACTTGTTGCGCGTGGTTGGCATTTTTGA
Organism: Hollardia meadi; assembly: GCA_037974645.1. NCBI lineage: Eukaryota > Metazoa > Chordata > Actinopteri > Tetraodontiformes > Triacanthodidae > Hollardia > Hollardia meadi. Next base: position 139,951 of record JBBPCS010000419.1, on the reverse strand, counting down.
GCACCTAACAGGAAAGGAAAGAAACCAGAAACCACAGCACCTGCAAAGCATGTGCTCAGTCGCCGGCGTTGTTCACCAACCTGTCGGCTTGCTGCAGATATGTTCTGATCATTTTGTGCGATTGGACCGCAAGCATGTAGCACGTATGCCTCCTGAATTTTGCTGGGGGCTCGTCTAGAGACACTTCAAGTGCCATTGAAAGCCTCACCACAAAAACCAACAACAAAAAAAAAAAAAGCTCAGTGTCAGCAAAAAGTGAAAACGATACTGGCTAAATGTCATGAAGGATTGCTTAATTAGCAGAAAATCTACCATGCCTGAGATCACGGTTCAGAGCATGTAAATATTACTGACTGCCTCCGGCTACAAGAGCCCTTTGGAAACCTAATTAATATTTTACACCACAACCCTTTAGTGCCGGCGAATGCTGCACACACACACACACACACTGATTAAGTGGATCTGCCACGTTGACTTCATTCCCATAATCTTACAAGTGGCTCCCTTCATGCAGTTGCACAGTTCCCTCTTTTCTCTCTGCCTCGGCGTGTGTGCGCGTGCGCGTGCGTGCAAATTCTCCACCGTTGGTTCCAGCTTTGGCTCAGAGTGCTTTAGTTAGGGTGCACGGTGTCCTCACATGTCATCATGCTTATCTGTGCTCTTTAACCGAATACTTGTTGTGATTTCCTCTCTCGTTTCCAGCCACCTTGACTTACTCGTGTCCTTCTGCTTTTGATTGTGTGCTGTGTGTGTGTGTGTTCATGCAGGTATCTAAAATGGTGGTACAAGAAGACCCAGGTGGAAAAGAAAGCTCCATTCATTGATATGTTCAGAGCACAACCCTTACGTCAAATATACGGTGAGTTCGGCTCCATCTTAGGAGTGTGCTCAGGGGTCGAACATTATTTGAATAAAGCACCCTGTTTTTAATATTGTTATCCGTTAATCTCTGCCCCTCGCTGACACCATACACTAAATTGCAGGTGCTCCACTCGGCGGCATTGGAGGAGGTACCATCACGAGAGGTTGGAGGGGGGAATTCTGCAGATGGCAACTTAACCCTGGGATGTACCACTACAAAACTGTTACAGCAAACCAGGTATATACGATCTTGCATAGGCTGTGAATTGATACATCAAAAAGGATATTCATCTGGCTTTATATGTTCAGTACTTCTACTTCCTCTACTTTTTCTCAGTTCACAGTGTGCTTGCGTCGTGAGGGGCAAACGGTTTACCAGCAGGTGCTATCCGTAGAGCGTCCTCCCACATTACAAGGCTGGAACTGGGGCTATTGCGGAGAGTATGCCTTCTATCACGCCTTGTACCCCCGCGCCTGGACCGTCTACCACCTGCCGGGGCAGAACGTCACCTTAACCTGCAGACAGATTTCCCCAGTCATCCCTCACGACTACCAGGTAACCGATGCGATCCCCGGATTTCACACAGTCTGGCAGAGTTACGATACTTATTGCAGGTATTCCTGTATCACTGTATATGTTGGCTGATTCGTCCTGATTTGTGTTTAGTATACATCTTGGTTTCAAGATTGCTGTTTATTTAAAAAGTGTGGCCAACATATTGTTAATGTATTTTTAAATCTCTCTAATATCTATATCAGTATCGGCCTTAATTAAGACCTCTAGTTATGACGCATGTCATGTCTTACCCCTAACAAGCCAGTATGAATAAATCATTCTGGTCAATTCAATTGACCAAACAATAAATAGGAAGTCACTGAAAAGCATATAAGTATATACACAATATAAAATGGTGTGTGTTGACATGACGGTTTCACTGTGTGTCTCCCTTCTCTCAGGACTCTAGTCTCCCAGTGGCAGTGTTCGTGTGGGACATAGAGAACAAGAATGACTATGCTCTGGATGTCTCCATCATGTTCACTACGCTCAACGGGTCGGGACACAGGGACGACAAGAGCGGGGGACACTGGAATGAACCATTCCACCTGGAGAAGGAGGGGGAGGCGGTGTCTGGAGTCTTACTACATCACTGCACTACAGTGAACCCTTACACTCTGTGCATCGCCGCCCGAGAACAGGTTTGAATTACGAGGATATAAATTTAGCACCGTTAAGGTTTTTGTCGTAGGTTGTAGGCTGCTGCGCCGACAGTTCCCAGGGAATAAACAGGATTTGTAACAATAGTCCGATAATCTGGAAGTGGATTTGTAATAATCGGCTAGTTGTGAAATCTGTGCTGTTAATGAGCCTTAGTGTGTGTTTTCGTGCACATTTGAACAGCCTGACAGAGAGGTCAGTCACCAGACGGCGTTCAGTCCAAAGGGAACCTGCAGCGGCCTGTGGAGTGACCTCATCACTGACGGACGACTGGACTCTCCTACAGGTCAGTGGCATATTCACAGTGGAATCGATGTCTAAAAGTTCCTCATCATGCTGCAGTAACTTAAAAGAGAAGTGGAAGAACTAGAATGGAAAATTATGCACAGTAAGCAAGTAAAACAGCCCCAATAGCAACACACCATATGACTAGTTCACGTTATTTTTGCATAGCGTGGTGTTGCATATGCTTCTGCTTTTGATAGAGATGACGTATAGTGTATGAACCATGCCAACCTCCCCGCCTGCTCTCGCTTGCCCCTGCAGGATCCAGCCCGCCGACGCCTAAAGGAGAGAAGGTGGCGGCGGCGTTGGCTGTGGGCTGCTCAGTGCCGGCTCAGAGCCGTAACACCCTGGAGTTCTGCCTGGCCTGGGACATGCCCCAAATCACCTTTGGCTCCAGGGAGAAGGAACACAGCAGGTACGTCAAACACAAAAGGAAGAGCACATGCGGTGTGTTGCTTTGCAGCGAACAAGCTGCAACACGAGCGCTGTCTTCTTAACTTCGCTGTGGTTGTTCGGTTGGGGACACTGTGTTGAACATAAACGCCGGTTTTGGGTGTCCACGCTCATTCCTTTCATCCCGGTACGTCTATTACCACTATTTTCTCTCATTGATAATTTATACAAAATGACCAGATCACAATAGGGTAAGCATCAAGCCTAACTGCAAATGACACACATTTGGCCTCATTGTTGAATAATGAGGAAATGCAATGCAGAAGTTAAACTTCCTAAGATACATTTTTAAAGACTTTTTAAAATGTTACATCAATCAAACTACAACGTTTTCTGCTTCTGTCTTTGTTGCATTTGTTGATGAACATGCAGCGATCTTGTGCCGCCATCATCCGCTTGTGTCTTTCTGTCTCCAGGAGATACACCCGTTACTTTGGGACCAAAGGGGATGCGTCGCCTTCACTCAGTCACTACGCCTTAACGCACTACAGACAGTGGGAGGAGAGCATCGAGGAGTGGCAGAGACCCATTTTACAGGACAGGTAGTTCACCGCTCTGAGCGCTGAGAAATGAAAACAATCATCACCAACCATCCTGGTTTCCACCCACGAATGCTTAGAATTGTTTATCCTGTCGTCTTGGCTTGTACATTCACTTGTGCGTCGCAGTTCTCTGCCCTCCTGGTATAAGTCGGCTCTGTTTAATGAGTTGTACTTCGTCGCGGATGGAGGGACGGTGTGGACAGAGCTACCGGAGGACGCTGATGTCAGCGGCGGCGTGCGCACCGAGGACGGGGGGCTGCCAGCTCAGCCTGCTGTCGTCAAGGAGTATGGCCGTTTTGCCTACCTCGAGGGTAAGTGCCAAGGAAAGCGCCAGCAACACCATCTCTAACAATTAGTCGATTAATCGATCAGATGATTAGTCGGCCACTATTTTGATAACTGATTAATCACTTCAATAATTGTTCAAAAAATGCCAGTTTCTGGTTTTCTCTGTTTAGTATCATTTTTAGCCGAATATTTTCACGTTTCGGACTGAACGAAAAAACAAGAGATCTAACTATTTTCTGACATTTTGTAGACCAGATCAATAATCAATTTAAAAAACACCAATTTAGATCAATTTAATACGTATTGCTTTTTCTATACATCAAGGTCAAGAAACTATCAACAGCCTTCATTGGCTGCTGTTGACAACTGATTAATAATACTATGATGTTTAACAATAAACAAAATACTACATATATACTACCGATACTTCATATACTGGCCAGGCAAAAACTCATAAAGTCTTATGGTTGCATGCCATATTTTCAATTTTATGGCACAATATCCATGTGATCAGAAGTGAAAATAACATGACACTCGTGCATTTATGTTTGGTGCTGACAATTTAGATTAGAATTTAAGCTGACACGCTTTCAGCTAGAATACACACATTAATATTGCCCTACAACTTACAAAGCATGTGGTTCAAAGTGTGTATTACACTGATCTGACAATATTAAATGTGTGTTTTATGACCCATGAACTATTATTGTTTCCCAGGTCAGGAGTACAGAATGTACAACACATACGACGTGCACTTCTACGCTTCCTTTGCACTTATCATGCTGTGGCCCAAACTCGCCCTGAGTTTGCAATATGATATTGGTGAGTGTTACCCGGGTGTTTTATCAGTTATATAAGCATACTGTATGTAAAAAGAGCAATACCAGGGCCAGGTTTTACAGCAGGAATCTCTTCTCAGCCGGCAGCGTGGTTAACCAGGACCCAACAGAGCGGCTCCATCTGATGAGTGGGCGGTATTCTCCGGTCAAGGCCAAAAATGTGGTGCCTCACGACATAGGAGATCCAGGTAGAAGAAAGACAATCTCATTAACTATGTCTCTGAGGGGATGTACGTGTTTGATTGAACTTTTTAGGCAGTCAAAAGGTTTCAGTTAAACTCCACTCTGTCTCTAGACGATGAGCCGTGGCAGAGGGTGAACGCCTACCTCATCCACGACACTGCAGACTGGAAGGACCTGAACCTGAAGTTCGTCCTGCAGGTCTACAGGGACTTTCATCTCACCCAGGACAGTCAGTACCTGCGGGATATGTGGCCCATCTGCCAGGTACAACTGACCGAGACGTGACATTCAGACATCGTATCCCATCTGTAGTAGTAACACAGAACCTGGACATACTGGATTATGTGTCACTTGCTATTCTGGTTGGTCTGCTAGGCGGTGATGGAGTCGGAGATAAAGTTTGACCTGGATGGAGATGGACTGATAGAGAACTCTGGATATGCTGACCAGACCTATGATGGTTGGACGGTGACTGGACCAAGGTGAGAGGATAAAACAAAACAAAACATGGTAGCTCAGGAATAAACACAGATGAGTGAAAGAATATCCTTTAAGGCCAGTATACAGGACCCCCTTCTTGTATCCATTTTAGATGCTGTGATATGATGTAAAAATAATAATAAGAAGTGCTCTTAGGTCATTTTGCTTAGTGTCTGGTTGGTTGGTGTTTGTTGTTCCTGTTTACAGCTGGGAAGTTGACTTGAGACATACAAGATTCGTACATTTGAAGAATAATTTGCAAATAGTCTGTTATTTAATTACTAGGGATCTTACATGCATCGCTTAAGTAAATTAAAAGACCATTCTTTAAACGCTGTATGATGCTCTGTATCATACCCACTGGTTGAACTTTCACTGGTATGTCTCACCTGGTACTTTTACTGGTACTGGACTGCTGGTACCTTTTTAATTTAAGCTTGAAATATATTTTTCCATGCAGGCAAACGTCAGTGTTAATGGATAAATTTACATTTGAATTCCACTCAGTTTTTGTTTGTTTTTTTTAATTCAAATCATATTTCACCGAGCAAACCTGTTTTTGTTGTTCATTTGCATTTTACAGTGCGTACTGTGGCGGACTGTGGTTGGCGTCCCTGAGTGTGATGTGCAAGATGGCCAGACTGGTGGACAACGAGGGGACGTACCAACATTACAGAGACATCTTGGACAGGGGAAGCGCTGCTTTTGATAAACTGCTGTGGAACGGTAAGTGCAAACACCCATCTGTTGCATTCAGCATGTGTATTAGAAAGGGCTCTCACCTTCGCTTGAGACTTTATTTTCTGTTTTACATTTCATGTTTAGGCAAGTACTACAACTATGACAGCAGCGGGAGAGACCATTCTAATAGTGTCATGTCTGACCAGTGTGCTGGCCACTGGTTCCTGAGAGCGTCTGGGCTGGGAGAGGGAGAATACCAGGCAAGTTAACACATGAGCCGCCCCATCTTTCAACCATAGGCAACAATACCGCAAAGTACCAGCTGGTTGTAAACTATTATTTTTCGTGATGGATTCATCTGCCAATTGTTTTCTTTTTTGTTATTTTTATTTTTAGTCAATTAAATGTTTAGTCTGTTAAACAACATGTTAAAAATGCTCATCATAATTTCCCAGAGCCCAAAGTGATGTCTTTGGATTGTTTCTTTTGTCCAACCAGCAGTCCAAAGCTCAAAGACTCTTCATTTACCATCATAAATGACCAAAGAAAAACAGTAAATCCTTACATTTTTGCTTGAAAAAAATGACCGAAATGATTACTCGGTTATCAAAATAGCTAGCAGCTAATCAACAAATTGCTGCAGCTCTAATACATATATAATATATAGAGTTTAAAAAGTGATTAAATATAAACATTTTAGTTTTAAGTATTGTGACCAAGATGCATGCTGAGCAGGACATTTTACAGTGTAAAAATAAACTATACTATCTACTATAATGTGCTTTTTGAATACTGCAGAGTCGGATTTCAATACATGTCCAGTTGCACACAGTACAATCATCGTTTTGTTTATTACCCTACATCTCTTCCTTTCCCTATGCCAAGCCGCAAATGGCACAAACATCAATAAAGTAACTGTTTTCAGATGCGGACATAACATCAACGTCACTGTCCTCTCTCCTTCCAGGCCTTTCCAAAAGAAAAAATCCGGACTGCACTCAAATCGGTCTTTGACTTGAATGTGATGAGCTTCGCTGGGGGCCAGATGGGGGCAGTTAACGGCATGCGTCCTGAAGGAGTGCCCGATCGCTCCAGCGTCCAGTCGGATGAGGTCTGGATTGGGGTGGTCTATGGACTGGCAGCCACGATGATCCATGAGGTATGTGTGTGTATCTACTGTAGTGGAAAAATAAAGTCTTGAAGCGGCCTTGAAGAGTCACACTCACCATTAGAGCTGGTTTGAACAAGCTTTTTTCTGTGCTTATCACTTTACCAGCAGACGGTTTCACTTTTAACTACAAAGGGCGTAGACTATGATTGTAAAAACTCTCTGTACTGAGTGCTCTTTGTTCAGTCACTGAGCAGATTTTCTGCATGTTTGAACCCCTTTGCAAAGGTTTACAATAAACCTTATAAAGACAAGTTGTTTTGCCGATCTTTATTTTCAGATTTCCACCACACTACTTTTACATGCGAGGGATGAAAATAATAAGCTGCATCAAATTTTGTTAGCGTTGTTGAAGCTGTTTTTTTGAAGTGACCTCTACTGTCTTTCTCACCCTGTCTGGTCATCTATAACACTGTAAAGCTCAGTTGTTTTGTGTCTCATATGCAGCTGAGGAATGACTAAAAAATATACAGAAACTTGGCCCCATGATATATAATAGAATTGTAAAAGAAGTGCAAAGATGTCCAAAAAATGCTATTGCAAATGCAATTTGGAGACCTAGTTTTGTTGTAGTTCTTCCATGGTTAAGAGTCTTGTTATATTTTATTTAAAATTTTGTTGATGGCTGATAAGTGTATGTTTGTATGGCTGGTTGTGTTGACTGTGTGTGGCTGTTTCCTCAGGGTCTGCAGGAGGAGGGTATGCGCACGGCAGAGGGTTGCTACCGGACCGTGTGGGAGCGACTGGGCATGGCCTTCCAGACTCCTGAAGCCTACTGTGAGAAGGGCATTTACCGCTCTCTGGCGTACATGAGGCCTCTGAGCATCTGGGCCATGCAGCTAGCCCTCGACACTTCACAGAAGGATCAGGCCACAGCAGCTCAAACTGGAGCCACGGACGGGAAGCAGGGACAGGATTTGAGAGAAAATCAGAGCTAGAACCAGAGCTGTCAGACTGGTGTGTTTTAGAGGTACAGTGAGTTCCTCTGAAAATGACCTCCAAGCACCTAACCCTCATTCGCAGGGTCCCGTTTCATCAGTTACAGACCATAAATTTGATTATCTACTGTTGGTTTTGCAGTTTGAGCTACTGGAGATCATGATATTGTTAGGGGACCAGTTCAAAGTTTAAGAGAATGCAAATCGGTCCTGATTTTTGTGTTTTAAAACGCTGTGAAGTGTAGGGTGAAACCAAGGAAATGTCAACATCATAGCCATCGTGTATTGCTAACGAAAAACCGACCTTGTGTTTCAGCAACATATAGTCTATTAGCCTACGTGTACACATACATGCAATCACTACATTTAATGTCAATAATGTTTGCATACTTAAGTTTATATGCTAACTATTTGAAGACTGTTGCGTGTTATACCAGCCGCATGTAGTCGTTATTGTCAGTCGAGTACATCGGAGGGCCATTTCAATCATTCCTCAATCAAGAATTTAGTTTTTCCTACACTTAAATTTGAATGCTGTACTAAGTGACATCACTTAGTACAGCATTCGAATTTAAGTGAGTTAATTTAATATGCAATGAGAAGTGTTGAAAATGAAGTCTGAAGAAATTGTTTGTTTTTTCTTTTACGGCTGTATTTAATAGCATTTGGTGCCTTGTTGCATGTTGGCCTACCTTATATCTACAGTATATTAATGTAGTGGCAACATTTCCTATGTTTTTTTAAAATCCAATACTCATGACAATCACATGCTGAATAAATGACTGAATAAGAGCGGCAGGTGTGTTGTGTGAATTAAATGTATGCGGAACACATATATGCAAAATTTGTTTTCGCTGCCATTTTTCACGGTGATGTGCACTTCAAATAAATTGAAGTTTATTCAAAACCATTTATATTTAGAGAGAAATATTTCACTGCGTAACATCTACACAGATGTTTTGAAAAGAAACGGCGCCAAAACAACAGCACTAACACACACGCGCGCGGTTCGGGGTCACGTGTCATTTTTAGGATATTATTTAAATCCAACATATCGGCTCGCTAGTGACGTCATAAAGACGGCGCGCGTTCAGGGTCACTAGTCATTTTTTTTGTTTTGTTTTCCGCGCGTGACATCGTTCTTTAAATCTAAACATCGGATCGCTAGTGACGTCATAAAGCATCAAAGACGGCGCGCGTTCCAAAATCCAGGCGAAGCCTACAAGCCCCGCCAGAGAGAGAGAAGTTCACCATTTTCCCCGTGTTTGACGCAGAGGAAATGGGACATTTCTGACTACATCGCTTTCATCGTGTTTGCGGAGGGAAGAAAAGGAATTTCAGAATCTGAATTTACAAAAAAGAAAAACTTAATTGTTGCTACCATGTCTTGGTAAGTAGGTTTTTTTTCTTGCTTTTTCAAATATTTAGGGAAGGTAAAACGGGTACAATACAGGGAATCTGAAATTTATCAGATTGGCACAATAGGAGGCTCAAGTCACCTCACAATTACACTTTTTCTTCCTGTGTCTTGGTGTGGTTGTGTGTTTATACTTTGTGTGTTAAAAGACTGTGGCATGACTAGTGTGCTAATGTGTAAATGTCCCTTTTTTTTTTTCTCCAGTCCAAGTAAGAGCCAAGCTCCACCATCCACAGCCACGCCAAAGTGCTATGGGATCAGTGATACTGTCAGTGAGGATCATCCCAAAGAGGCTGACCTGGTCCAGACCACAAAGCTCATCGAGTGCATGAAGTCATTCGATGTGATTGGGGATGACTTGGATCGAGATCACCGGTATGATACGTCTTTTCCCATTATGTTCATATTGTAATTAATACAGCTCGGAGGGGTTCAACTGAAGCAAACGTTGAGTTTTAGTGTGTTTTTGTGACTTGTGATGTTATGCCGCTGTGGTAAGTTATTACCGCATAAATCAGTCAAACGACAACATCCTCACCGAATGAATTAATGCAAGTAAAAGTAAATATTTTAAAAATCGTCTTAATTTGCAGAGAGAAAGTTATCAAGAGACTCGAGTCCCTCTTTAAAGAGTGGCTGCAAGAAGTCTGTGTAAGAATGGTAAGACGTCATTTATTTATTTTTTAAATTTATATTGTTGTTTCAACTCTTAATATGATACTGAAAACAGTTTTTTTTTTTTTGGATTGATTGTTTTAAATTTAGAACGTCCCGGAAATAGTGCGGGACAAAGTCGGAGGAAAGGTCTTACCGTTCGGCTCCTATCATCTGGGGGTCGACTCAAAAGGTACGTTTTCCTTCCCTCGACTGTAAGAGAAGGACTGTGGCAGCTTTATTTCACTGTGGCTCATGACTTTAACTAATGTGGTTCATAATAAGCGATCAAACTGTTCATTCACAGTAGCTCGGTATATGTGAAGTTGCTGTGTGATAATTTGCTCACAGTAAATTTCACAAGTTTTTTGGGCTCATATGAATCTGTGCTGTTTTGACAGGTGCTGATATCGATGTCCTTTGTGTCGGAGCCGGATTTATACAGAGGGAAGACTTCTTCACCTCCTTCTTTGAGAAGCTCAAAGCTCTGGAGGAGGTCAAAGGCATTCAGGTTGGCTATAGAAGTTCTTCATTATGTGTCATACCTTCACCATACAAGTCTGGTGCAAGTGACTGACTTTATTATTGTCTTTTAGGTCATTAAAGAGGCGTTTGTCCCAGTGATCAAACTGGAGTTTGATGGGATTGAGGTAATTTGCCGCCAGAAAACAGTAACGACTCGACTGTCTACATTTTGGCTCAATTAAAGTTTTGTTTGCATGTGTCTTAGTTATGGTTTGTGCTCCTGATATTTCCTAGATTGACTTAGTCTTTGCCCGGTTGGCACAGAGGAGCGTTCCAGACAGTGTGGATCTTCTCAATGACAAGTGGATGATGGGCATAGACCAACAGTGCACCCGTAGTCTCAATGGTAAGCATCAGATTAAAGACCACAGCTGCAGTGTTAGCACCTGAGTGGTTGGCCCCTTTTTGCAGTGACTTTCTCTGTTAATCTTTTTCTTGTCCTGTTTTTTTGTAGGCTACAGAGTCACCGAGGAGATCCTCCGTCTCGTGCCCAACGTTGACAACTTCAGGCTGGCTTTGAGAGCCATCAAGCTGTGGGCCAAACGTGAGTGCGCACACACATACACAACTAGTTAAGCTTGCTGGTCACAAAAGAGACGATTATTTTGAGCCGGTCCCTCACAATGCATTTACACAAACGTGCCCATACTGCCCTGCGTCGACCTTCATTGGAAACAGGACTGCATGTCGTGGGCTGCTTCTGAAATCATTCTCTGTTAGCTATCTAGTGCACTTTATTTACTTCCTGAAGAGTGAAAGAGTGAACAATATTTGCCAGCAGGCGACCGCAGCCAAATCACTATTTTGCAGAAATAAACAATGCACAGGTTCACTTAGCTGTATAGCTAGCACTGGTCTAAAAAGACACTTGTTCAATAGCAATAGCAGTAGGAATAAGTAGTAATATGAAATAAGACAGAAGAAACCAGTATTATATAAACATATTATATATATTATCTTACGTAGAAATATTAATTAAAAACTCAATTGGCAGTGGGCTAAAGCAGATTAGAGCAGACATTTGTAAACACGAGGTAACGATGTGAACTGAAGGTCTGAATCGTTTTTCTGCTCCTCTTCTTTCCCTCCAGGACGGAGCATTTACTCCAACAAGATGGGCTTCCTGGGCGGCGTTTCATGGGCCATACTGGTCGCCAGGGTGTGCCAGCTGTACCCCAACGCCACAGCATCCACCCTGGTGACCAAGTTCTTTAAGGTCTACTCCATGTGGTGAGTTATCCCATTCCCTGTGTGAAATAACAAAGACAAACATTTAATTAGTTTTGATAAAAGTCACTGAGATCCAGTGTAGTCAGAGTCATCTTACTTGTTCATGAGTGGCTGTAGTTAATGCCTTGTTGCCTTTAACAACAGACTGACATTTGAGCTCGCTCTCTATGTTCAGACCGTATATTTAATAAACAGTCAGCATTTACATGTAATGCACATTGATATCAGTACTGAGACGTCATCTTCCACTCTGAAAGTGTAGCTGCATGTGAATGCTTTGTAAAAGTTGCCAATGTGGATCAGTTGATCTGAAAATCTTGTGTTTTGTGTCAGGGTGTGGCTGATCCCCATTCGCCTCAGGATCGTACAGGACTTAAAATTCAACCTCCCTTTCTGGGATCCCAGGGTAAGGCCTCGGCAGGATTTTTATTCGGATTTTAGGCTACAAATATAGAATCATGTCAGTCAGTTCATTATCAAATTTGCTCAAAGGCAC
>JBBPCS010000419.1:115523-127595 GCA_037974645.1 Hollardia meadi | reverse complement strand
AGGCACAAACACAGGTGCAAAGCAACTGCAACAGCAAAAGCTATAGGATGTACTTGCTATCAGTACGCATTGATTACAAAATATGTTACCTTTCTTCCTTCCAGGTGATGATCTTCAGGGTTCAGAGCTAGATGCCCACCAGTCGTTCTCCAAGGCTCCCCGACGTTTACCTGAGGTCCGACTGGTTCTCCTGGGCGAGCGTGAAACAGGAAAGAGTTCTGCCGGGAACACCATCCTGGGTAAAATGGACTTTTTCCAGGTCAGGGTGGTAACAGAGGAGTGCGTCCGTCAGCAAGCGGAGGTGGCCATGCGGCTAGTGACGGTGGTGGACAGTCCAGGCTGGGAAGGAGGCGTAGCAGGTGCCACACCTGAGAGGGTGAAGAGGGAGATTGTCAGTAGCATGGCCTTGTGTCCTCCAGGGCCCCACGCACTCCTGCTGACTCTGAGGGTGGATACACAGGTGATGGCGGGACATGTGAGGGAACATCTGGAACTTCTGGGCAAGGGTGTGTGGAGATACACGGTCTTGCTGTTCACCCATGGGGATCAGCTTCGAGAGGGAGTGAATATTGAGCAGCACATCCAGGGTGGGGGCAGGGACCTCCAGTGGCTGCTGGAGAAATGCAGGGGCAGATACCATGTCATTAGCAGCATAGATGGAGGAGGAAGAGGAAATGGAGGCTCCAGCAAGGTGACAGAGCTCCTACAGAAGGTGGAAAAGATGGCTGCAATGAACAGGTGTGAGGCTTTCTCCGGCCTGGTTCAGGAGGTCAGGGATCTGACCCTGCAAAGGAATGAAAAGTTCAACCTGCGCCTGAAGGACCTGGGAGATAAAATGCTTCGTCAGGAGGTCGAGTTGAAAAATATGAGAGAGAGGGAGATGAAAAGCATCAGGTGGTTTTTTGACAGGAGGAAAAAAGTGAAATCACACGGAAAGACTGATGTTCAAAAGGAAGAGGAGGAGGATGAGGACAGGAGGACTGGTGAAAGGAAGAATGATATTGGGGAGCTAGAGGAGAGGATGCAATGGCTGACAGAGGATAAAGAGAGAGAAATTCAGGACCTGAGTATAGAAAAGGAGAGAGTCCGTGTAGCGCTAAACCAGAGCAGAAGAGAAAGAGAGGAGGCTATGCTCAATCTGGAGCTAAAAGAGAGAGAGATTGAGGAGCTGAAAGAAAGGACTGACGAGCAGCAACAGAAGCTGCTCGACCTTGAATGTGCCAGTGTAGAAAATGAACATGAGAGGAAACAGAGGGAGGATAGCATTAAAGTGAAGAAGCAAGAGTGGATGAGTGAGGTAGAGAAACTGGAAGAAAACATAGAGCTGCAAAAGAAAGAGAAAGCAGAGTGGATGGAGAAAGTTGATTCTTTAAATACCGAAATGGAAGAGACAAAAAGAAAAGCACAAGAAAAAATCAGGGAGATGGCAGAGATGGAAGAAAGACTAAAAACAGAGATGGAAATAAAACTGCTTGAAAAAGACAAACAGCAGGAAGAACTGAGAAAGAAAGTGTCAGAGGAAAAACAGATAACTCTTCAATATGAAGAAGAAATGGAGAGGAAGGTGGAAGAAATGAAATTACAACATAAGAAAGAGATAGAGAGAAAAACAGATGAGAAAGAGTCAGAGATACGGAGCATAAAACTGCAGCATCAGGAAGAGATGGCAAGAAAAATCTGTGAAATAGAAAAAATTATGGAGACAATGAAAGTTCAACACCAAAATGAACTTAATCAGAAGATGAAAGACGATGCAGAAGATAGAGAAAGAATCAAACAACAGCATGAAAGTGAGAAAAGGGATATACAGCGAGAAAAACAAAGAGAGATTGCAAAGCTTATAGGGCAGTTTGCAAAAGAAACAGAGGAACAAATGCAAGCAAAAAAGAGAGAGATTGCAGAGTTCGAACGAAGGTATCTTGTCGAAATGGAAGGAAAAATGCTACGAGATAAAGAAGAGAACGAAATGATTAATCTAAATCTCAAAAGAGACATGGCGCAAAAGATGCAGGAGAAAGAAAGAGAGATAGAAGCATTAAAACTGCAGCATCAGGAAGAAATGAATAGAAAAGTACAAGAAACTGAGAAAGATGTGGAAAGGATCGGGCAAGAGTACAGTGATAAAATAAGGGACAAAGACCAAGAAAGACAGAGAGAAATTAAAGAGCTGAGACAACAATTTGCACAAGAAATTGAGAAACAATTTCAGGAAAGACAAAATATGAAGAGAGAGTTAGAGCAAAGGTGTGATACCCAATTCAAAGAAAAGATGCTGGAAAATGAAAAAGAGAAGGAATTGATGAATGAAAATCATGAAAAATACATTCTGCAAAAACTGCAAGAGAGAGACAGACTCGTAGAGGAGTTAAAACATCAGCACATCAATGAAATCCAAGAAAAAATGGAAGAACTTGACAAGGAAAAAGAAAGGATTGTTATGAATCTGAAGAACGAGACAGAGCAAATACTGGAGGAAAAAGAAAAAGAGATGGAGGAGATAAAACTGAACGCCAAAGAGATGAAGGAAAAGCTGCAACAAAAGGAAGATAAAGAATCTGATCATTTAATGGATAAGAAAGACATGGAGCAAAAACTGAAGGAAAGAGAGCGAGAAATAGAAGTTATACAAGAACACTTAAAAGAACTCAAGCAACAGCTGAGGCAGACAGAAGAGGGAAGAGAAAAGGATAATTTAAATCACAAGAAACAGATGGAGCAAAAACTGGAAGAGAAAGATAGACTGATCGGAAACCTGAATCAGCATATAAAGGACATTGATGAAATCCTGCAAAGAAAAGAAGAAGAGAGAGGAGAAATTATTCTGAGTCAGAGGAAAGAGGCAGAGCAACGACTGCAAGACAGAGAACGAGAGATGGAAGAGACGAAGCTACAGCTTTTAAACGACATGGAGAGAAAACAAGAAGAAAGGGAAACTGAGATCGAAAGTCTTCATCAACAGGCTGACACAAGGGAGGCACGATGGAGGGAAGGGCAGAGGAAGAAGGAAGAGAGAGGGGAAAACGAAATGAACAGACTGATAGAACTTGTCGATAAAAAAACAAAGGAAATCACAGAAGCACGATGTCTTCTTGCAGAGGGAGGCAGTGAAATTGATGAGGCAAAAAAGAAATGTGCAAGCTACTTGAAAGAAATTGAGGAGCTGGAAGAAAGCAATAAAAAACAAACCTCGGCCATCGTCGAGATACAGCAGCGTCACGCGGAGCAGGAAAGGAAAAAAGATGCTGAAATGATGGGAAGACTTCAGGAGAAAGAGGAAGAACTCCACCAACTGAGGCAGAGAGACAGAGAAAACGAGAAAGAGCTTCGACAACTGAGGCTGATAATCGAGCAAACAAAGACCGAGCTGAAGGATCTCACCCACAAGATGGAAAAGGAGATGACAAGCATGATTCAAGAATACGAAAACGAGGTCGCGAGAAGGGACAAGACCATGGAATCCATCGCGAAGGAGAGGGATTGCGCTGTAAGTCGTGCGGAGGAAGCACGTCAGCAAAGCGTATCTGAAGTCACGGAGAAATATGAGGAAAGTCAGAGGAGAGTTGAGGAGCTGCAAGAGCAAAATGAGAAGATGAGAAAAGAGGGGGACAATCTCAGAATAAAGTGTGAGGAGCTGAAGAAGGTGAGTGACGAAGTTAGAAAACATCTCAAGGGATATGAACAGCAGGTAAAATGTAGGGAAACAGAAATCCAAAGCGTTCTTAAAGAAAGAGATGGGGAGGTGAGGATATTAAAGGAGGCAAATGGCAAACTGCAAGTAGAGATAGAAAGGATGAAAGAGAGAGAAGGTGAGGCAGAAAGACAGATTAATGAAATGAGAGAGCATTTCCAGACACAGCTGAAGCAGAAACAAAGTGAGTTCAGAATTAAAGAACAGGAGATCGAAGAGGAATTCTTGAAAAGGGACAAAGAAGTGGGCGAAAGGGAGCAGGTTCTGAGCAGAAATGAAGAAGAGCTAAGAAAAAGAGGACATGAACTTGATGCAAAAGAGGAAGAGCTTGTTGAGAAAGAGGTCAAGTTGGAAGATAAGGGACACAAACTGAGCGAATGGGAAGCGAGTCTAGAGAAACAGCAAAAAGAGCAAGAAGAAAAAGATAAATACAAGCAAGGTGAGAGCTTGAGAGTGCAAAATGTGGAGGAAAAGGAAAGGGAGCTAGAAAGCTTGCTTAGAGCTCTGGAAGGCAAACAGAAAGAGCTAAACTGTCACGGTCAAGATCTTCAGAAGAAGGTGAAAGGGCTGAAAGATCGGGAGTATTACTTAAGAAACGAAGAGCAGGAGTTGCTCAACTGGAAGTCAGAGTTGCAGATGCGAAATGAGCATGTGAACTCCACAACGCAGCAGTTAGATGAGATGGGGAGAGACTTGGCTCTGCTGAAAGAAGAACTTCGCAACAAAGAGAAAAATTTAAAGATGTCACTTAAGAAACTGAGCAAATGGGAGCACAATCTTAAAGAGCGGGAGGAAGGGTTGCTCAGAAGAGAGAGAAGTTATTTAGAGAACAGACAACATGAGGTTGATGACAACGGGGAGAGAGATTCTTTTGATCTGACAGCTGCAGTTGAGACCTCAGAAGATAACTTTCATTTATTGTACCAACAGATACAAGAGGAAGAGGAAAAAGGAAGAGGAAGAGAGTCAGATAGAGGAGAAAATGCAAGCGATAGGGAGGATCAGAGGATGAAAGCAGCATCGTCAGCTGCAGAGAGCAATAACCATCATCCTGAAACAGTAAAAGTGATAGAGGTGGCTGAGGAAAAGGAAGGAATGCCAGCAACAGGAGCCGAAACGAGGAAGACAAAAGACAGAGAGGACCCGAGAAAGGCAGAGGTCGTCCGAGATTTACAGTTTTTATCTGCGAGGCAGAGTCACAGAAGCTCAAACAACAAAGAGTCCCCCGGGTCGGATTTGAGGGTGATGGTGTTAGGGGAGTCCTGGTCGTCTCACTCCCCAGCTGGAGTCACCGTCCTGTGTGGAGAGGCGTCCAAACACGACGAGTCTACCTTCAGGCACTGGAGAGGTCAAGTAGCTGGACGGCGCCTCGCCATCGTAGAACCGCTTGGTCTGAGGTGGCGAGATGGACCGGATCAAACCAACACTACGCAAAGGAAAA
The DNA here is from genome assembly GCA_037974645.1 of Hollardia meadi. NCBI lineage: Eukaryota > Metazoa > Chordata > Actinopteri > Tetraodontiformes > Triacanthodidae > Hollardia > Hollardia meadi. The sequence goes on along the minus strand of JBBPCS010000419.1, from coordinate 122,466 downwards.
GCGTTCTGGACGGTATCTCCTGGTGTCGCCCGGGACCTCACGCCGTCCTCCTGCTCATGCCGGCCTTCTTGACCTGCACACAGAAGTTCAGGAGAGCAGTGGAGGAGCACATGAGGTTGCTCGGGACCGAAATCTGGCAACGCACACTGGTGCTATTCACATGGGGGGAAATTTTAGGGGAGAGTGTCGAGCAGCACATCCTGAGGAACGGGGAGCTAATGGGGCTCGTAGAGAGATGTAGGGGCAGGTATCATGTGGTTACCAGCAAGAAAAGCAACTGTATGACTGAGGGGTTATTTGAGAAGATGGAGGACATGGTGGCTTCGAACAGTGTGCAACGTTGATCAGACTGTAGATAATGTATGAATTTTCATCTTGTCATGTGAACATTTTTATTAAAATAACCAGTTGTGGAAGAAGTAATCCCTTTATTTATTGTAAGTCAAAGTACCAATATCACAATCACATCCGAAGTATTACAAGATAAATCTGAAGGGTTGTGAGATAGTAAATGGTGCAGGAGGAAGCAAAAATTAGCTCTGCAACACAAATTATACAGTTTTATCTTTTTTGTAGTTTTGGGCCTTAAGTCTAGAAGGGAGGTGGAACTGCTATAAATAACTAAACACGGCTTTTTTGAGAGGAGGAGGAGGAGGTGGTCACGAGCCAAAAAGATTGAGAACCACTGGTTTCAATTTGAACAAAGCATTATATTTTGTGTGTCATGTTTTTTTTAATGTGAAATTTAAATTTGAACCAGTAACCAGCTGCTATAGCTGTCAAATGAACGCAGAGAAAAGTGCGACATTTAGCTCTGAAGTGTGGTAGAATTGAAGTATAAAGCAGCAGAAAATACATGAAATTCAATTCTGAATTTAACATCCCGCTTACTGAATGATTCATATAAATATTTATTCCTTATTTATCGCTTTAAAATGATAAAATTCTTAATGAGCTGCAAATCTAATGTGGTTTTTTGATGAACCTCTGCTGACCTGCTGTTTCACCAGAAAGACTTTCATATTCTCTCCACAAGATGGGGACCTTGTGTCAGTTTAGAGATTGCTCTCTGAGCACCAAAGCAATCAGTGTTGAGAGTCACAGATGACAAGAAGTTGATGGTGAAAGTATAGTAAAGCTAGTCTAGCATTTTCACCGCGTTTTACAATTTTCTGCGTAAATGGCTACTTTTAAAAGGAAGAGTACACAAAGGCTAACTAGCGGGCCTGTGCTCCATCTTGACTGGAGGCATTTCAGGAGAACCAAACCCTCTCGCAATTATAACCCCAGGAGGCCTCCCGCATGCTGAGAGGACTCCTGCTTTGACAAGTAAATTATGACTCTTGATGAGAGGAGTAAGGCCATCTCAGAATGCAATTTTTGACAGCCAGGAAAAATGCGAGGGGGGATATATACAAGAACTTCCATCATCTGCGGAGCCAGATGCAACAGCCAAAAACACTTGTGTGCAATCATCAGGCTAAAAATTATGGAGTGTGAGTGCTGGTCTAACATGCCATCAATGTTTTTTAATCTGTCCATTCAATGTGAGCTGCCTTTAGAAGTGAGATGAGAGGGTGTTGTGTCAAGTTGGATCCCTGCTTCCTTGATCATCTCTGCAGGGTGTTACTACTTTCCAAGCGTCTGGGGAGAAATTAAGAAAAAATGTTGCCAAATTGCAGTTGATGCACACATAATTTTCATGCATTTTAGCATAATGTTTTAAAGATATCAGGTATCCAACAGAAACTAGGCCATTAATATGTCATAAGCAAAGCCCCTTTTTCTTTTTAAATCCTTAGATTTATCATCACATATCTCATTTATCATATCATACTTGATTTGTTGATTATAAGCTTGGATTGATTACACCGTGCATGATGGTCTTCGTCAGAGACATATTAGTGGTTTAGTTTAGAAATGTTTTTAAGGCTGTTTGAAGTTTTGACCTCGTAAACCCCGCAAGACCAAAGTACATTGTTAAAAATGAATGTTGCCAAACATCAACAGAGAGATAAATGTTAAATCTGGGGGAAATGTGTCTGAAGAAATTTTCGGAAATATGCTCATTCGCTGTCTTGCCTCTCACCACTCTCATGTCTGTACAGTGCAGCCAGCAGTAGGTTAGCTTAACTTAACAAAGTGGCCACGGCACATGACCCTCTTTTAAACCAAAAATAAAAAAAATAAAAATAAAAATAATTGTTTTCACAGTTTTACACAACCAAGAAATGTTTTAGTTAGCTTTAGAGGCTGGAAGGCATTTTGTTTTGTTTGTTGTTTGTTGAGTCAGGCTAGCTGTTTCCCCCTGTTTTCAATCTAAGCTAAGCTAACCGTCTGCTGATATATTGATATTTAGAGAAGGGATATCAAATCTCATTCAGGAGCTTAAAGACTGAATAGGAATAGTTCGACATTTTGGGTCGTTTATTAGCTTGTTAACTTGTGCTAAATGTGAAGCTAGCCGTTTAGCTTAGATTATCTTGGGAAGGGATCACAACTATATGTAAAGTAACAAAATCCACCTACAACTCTCAGGCAGACACGTTATATCTTGTTATCCTGCAGAATAAAACAAAGAGTTAAAGAAACATTGCGGTTTTACAGAGGTTTTTATAGGTTTCTTAGCTAAGCAGCTAACGCACAAACACGAGAGAGGTATCAATGTCCTCGACTAGCCTAACTCTTGGCAAGAAAGTGAATAAGTGTATTGCTGTGACAATGTAAATAGCCTGTAAATAGCCGAAAATACATGGTGTCTGAATGGTTGAATAGGTGGACACTAGCTTCATTGAAGCGTTAGAACAGTGTGGATGCAGAACGCCGTTTACCATGTACGTATCTTTTAAAAACACATTTCTTAACCTTGGTGAAATGAACAGATGATCTGAAAGTGTATTAACACCAAGGTCAGAGAGGTTTAGGCCTGATGATTTAAAAAGTACAAGCATGTAAAATGTGTTTTATAAGTGAACTTTGATCCCGGCAGCCATCACATTCTTTCTTCCCTCCACTCAAGGTCGTACAGGACGACAAAAATCAACACTATATGTGCAAGTTCAAAGGTGAATCCTTGCACCATACCAGCATCGTCACGCTGAATGGTGCAAACAGCGAATGATGAAACCACTCTTGGGCACTCATTTCTGTTTTAGCTGGCATTAGTTCAGATTAAGGCAGCATGGTAACCCTAATTTATCTTTATTTGGAGCCTTTTATGGTTCTGAATGAGGCTTTTTGGGAAATATGGATGAGGCCACATTTACATGCGCCACAATAGACAGGAACAGCACCGTCAATCATGTGTACAAATGTTGGACACAAAATTACCGGGCTGCGTTAAAACAGAAGTTAATGGTTGGGCTGATTTCTATTAAGGTCTGTGCACTCTCATTTGAATAATGGTCTTTCAAACAATGTTGTTTTTTTTCAGTACTTGACCCAGGAGGGAAATAAATGTGATTCCGCTTTAACACCTCCATTAATATTCAAGTGGCTTAAATACTCCAGGTTTATTTCTGACTCATCGTAATTAGGACGGCGGTCCGGTACTGGTTTATGATAAATCATGATTGGATGGTTTTATAGATTTCATTATATTAAAAAAAAAAACCATATATATTGTGAGGAAAGAATACCTAGAAGTCAGTAATTTGAAAAACAATTGATTTGATCATCAAATACATATTTTGTTCACCGCGTTTAAGGATGATTTATGGTCACAAAAAATCTAATTTTCTTGCATGCGAGTTGTCATTTAGTTCCAATCAAAGTGTGTTTCACTTTGATTATTCGTTGCTTTCACTGTGGTAGTTTATTTGAAATTGCCTGTCTTGTTCTTTAATGGATACTCCCTTCTCTGTCAATTTTGCCTTAAGCTTTTAAATTCCTTTATTGCTACCACTTTCTAGTACAGCACAATTTTTAAGACATCAATAAAAACAACTTATGTGATGTCACCATTACACTTGCTTTGTGTTTTTGTTTTTTTCAGCTATCTCTTTTGGCCTTTTCACCAGGAAGTCCTCTCAAATGGACTAATTCAACCACTTTAATGTGTTAATAAGTTGTTTATAAATGGATTTTGGTTCAGGTGTGGCCCAGTTCATTATAACCGATCATAAAGCATTAGTAAATTATCCATTAACCATTAATAAAGTCATTAGTTAGAACTAATAAAGGGTTTGTTTTCTCTGTGCAAATTGTTCAGATTTCCCTTTTGTGCTGCAGATGTCACCACTCGGGGAGTAAAGGCCAAAATCGCATCCGGTGATGCGGTCAGGTAGGGATTTGCATGATCGTGGCTGTAAAGGTCAATGCTGTTCCCTCGAGGGCAAGGATTTGTATTCAACCTGATGGACCATGAGGACCATTCCAAATCTGCCCCCCCCCCGCCTCCACTCCTTCCCCACGTCGGCTACGTCCCTGTGGGTACATTAGATAACATTAGCCTTTCAGAATTAGGTAGCCCTATCTGACCAGTTACATAAACCACCCATGATGCCAGACAGGCTCTCTAGAGCCTGTGCCAAAAATAGTTGTAGCGCAAACGAGGGCCACAAAAGTACAAAATGTTCCTGCTGGGGAAAAGAGTTGGCCACATGTCTGCGAGGACAGACACTTGAACGTCAACCACTCTTGAAACAAGCATCAACTCTTGATGTGCGAATAGTTCATATTTTAATTGTGCAAGTGAAAAGTGGTGGAAAAGGGGCTTCTATTAAAGGAATGCACATCCATTATGAGGTAGAAATACCTATTAACTCTGTATTTTGTAAAAAGGAAAATGGATTTATCCCCCAAAAGCATAATTATTTAATATGTAGAGAGAGCCCCGATGGCACAAAATGTTCCGGCTGACATAAAGAAGTGGCCAGATGTCTGCCAGAAAAAAGGACAGTACAGCTGATCTTGAAAGTAGCATCAAATGTTGACGTGTGAAATGATGAAATCATAGTTTTTAGATAATTGAGTGTTAAAGATTTTCCACAAAACACTGAAAAATTACCTATTTTGTTGACGGTTTTGTGCCTCTCTGTGTGTTTTGCTCTCTCGCCTCCCCCGACCTCTCGCTTCCTGAAGAGGAAAAGGAGAGAGAGAGAAGAGGAGGCGATGCTACAGATGATGAATCCCCCTCTGGACTGTATCCTTTCCGGCTGAATGCGTCCAGTGGGCCAGAGCCAGGTCCTGGAATCTAGCTAATGAGACACACCCCCCGAGGGTCCCTCGTCATCCTACTGGCTGAGGGGATGGCAGCGGAGGAGACGATTGGCTGACGGAGTCCTGCGCATGTTGCTGTCAGAGCGAGTTGCGAATCAAACTCACAGTATTCATAACCAGCACAGCACACCGTGAAGAAGCTAAATGAGCGAAGTGAAATGTATACTCTAAAGTTTGAAAGATCATAAAATCTGAAGGTTGAAGGCAGAAAATGTCTTTTTTACTTTAACCGCTCTAACATGTATTTGATGTGACCACAGATGATGAAGGATTTTCAACTATTTTGTTTAGGTGGTATATTTTCAGGTGATGTATCTGAGGGACTGTGGATTATTTCTCTATTTAAAATAAAATAAAAATAAAAATTTAGCCCTTCTGTATCTAAAGCATACATCACATTTATGTGGTTAACTTTCCTCTTATGGCTGAATGAGTTATCATGCCTCTACAGAGAATCATTTTTCAGGGCTGTAATTCACTCTTTTTTTCAAGGCCCTATTGACACACGTGATGGCTTAACCTCCAGGCGTTGTGATAAAATATACACATATAGATTATTCAGTCACATATCTGAGGAGGGCCTTTGACAATGAAAGCGACATGCTGTGCATCTTGCAGCATGAATAAAATATTGTATTTTTACGACGTGCGAAAGGCAGAACCTCTCATGTGGAACATCCAACAAATATTTTTAGTTGCACTTGGACTGGGATGAGCTGGCCTAAACACCATCTGGAGCATCTTCATAAGCAATGGCCAATGTCGAAAATGTAAATATCATGAGGGAAAATAGATCTGAAAATACTTATAAACAGTTTGTTTTTTTTCCCAAAGGAGAATGAGACCAAGAGCTGCAAGACAAGTTCAAGGCATTAGAAACGTGCTATAATCCAGCAAAACATGTGAAAGAGATGAACTTGCCTCTTTTTCACCCCATCTTGACATTTTGCTTCTCTGTCTCAGCTGCCTCCTTGGAGCTGCGAGGCGAGTTCAGCTGACGGTCAGGGTGCAAGATGAGGGGATGATGAACATGTCCGGTCATAAGTGAGCGAACCTCTGATCAGCTCATGGTGGTAGATGCCTGAAGGCTGAGGAAAGGCAGCCAAAAAAAAAGAGAGCAGCAGGAAAAGTGAGAGGGTATGGCTGCAACGGGAAGAGGAAATAAAAGACTTCTGCTTGGCAGGGAAAAATGGTTGGATGATAAAACAACAGGTCCCCGGGCATAGGCCTCCCCACCCCTCCTACATAGGAGCAAGACACCCAGAGTGAAAGAGACAAAATTACTATAAAGACATGGCTCTGTAGTTTTTGTCTCTTTTTTGTTGTTTTATGTCTCTTTGTTGTTGTTTTGTTTCTATTTTTTGTTGTTTTGCGTCTCTTTGTTGTCACTTAGTGCCTCTCTGTGGTTACTTAGTGTCTCTTTGTTGTTGTTTTATGTGTCTTTGTGGTTGCTTAGTGTCTGTTTCTTGTTGTTTTATGTGTCTTTGTGGTTGCTTAGTGTCTCTTTGTTGTTTTATGTGTCTTTGTGGTTGCTTAGTGTCTGTTTCTTGTTGTTTTATGTCTCTTTGTGGTTGCTTAGTGTCTGTTTCTTGTTGTGTTATGTTTCTTTGTGGTTGCTTAGTGTCTGTTTCTTGTTGTTTTATGTCTCTTTGTGGTTGCTTAGTGTCTGTTTCTTGTTGTTTTATGTCTCTTTGTGGTTGCTTAGTGTCTGTTTCTTGTTGTG